>VCRD01001287.1:78983-100584 GCA_006783055.1 Trinorchestia longiramus
ACTATTTCGGTTGCTGAAATAGATGTTAGTCATCTCTACCGACGTAAACACGTATCGGCCTACAAGTAGTAAAATTCAAAATGGTGATTCAAGTTTCTGTCATTTACTCGCCCGCCTTCCTATGATATGTGATTTGGAAATTTTTAAAGTGTCTTTGCTCATTTATTTTCTCCACAAGCTCATTGAACAACCTGCTCATCGAACACGTCTCCTATCATAGTTACGTTTTTTCCAAATAACTTTAATTCTCCGTTATTAAGCTAAGTCATTGTAACGAATACTTCCCAAATAATTCATCTTTAATACGTTTGTTTGTTCTCAATACAAATGCAAGTAAGGATGAATGTTCACGAAGGTTGCTATTGCTGAGTTTGACGTTTGGAGTTAGGAGTTAACGAATGCTTTATAGAAGCTATGCTAAGGTCCTCAGTAGTCCAATTAACACGTTGCCTCCGATTGCCTGATTGGTGTAAAACTTCATTTTGTACGCATAGTCACTAGAAGGATCTGAAAAAATTACAGAACCTAACCTCAGTGGTATACATACGTACCACTTCGGAGTCAACGTGTTAAACTGAAAAATGTTATGTGTACATAATAGAAATTATAAATGATGCAATATTACAGTAGTTTGCAAGATTAGTTTGGTTCAAGAACTCAAAACTCAATTTTTGAGTTGCATCAGTTTTTTTCGGGCCCCGTAATGCTGAGACACCTTATATGACAGTACGCTTGAATGTCTATTTTTTTAAATGAAATTTACTTCGGTTTTTAGAGAGCACTTCAGGGAAACTGAATTTTTAGTATCAAAATACGCAGATCGCCTCAATCACGACTTCAAGCTTCTGTATCCTTTTAGAAAAAATTGAAATATATATATATATATATATATATATATATATATGTGAATAAACATAATCGATTCTATGGTTGTCAAATACGAGCCGTTACTAATTGATAAACAGTAAATCGATACAATAGATTGAGTGGTTGTAGTACCTATCATTTGTAAATACTCGGACAGCCAGGCTCCTATTAACTAGAGAACATGAAAGGGGGCACCCCAGGCACCTACTTTTACTAACGCCCAAATACTGATGAAAAATCTTACCTCGGTTTGAGTGGCAGCGTGGTGCACATCATTACTTCCTTCAAATATTCCTGATTCCTGGAAGTTGGACAGATTCTCAAATCTCTTTTTCGCAAGTGCCGTGTCACCAGCTGGTGAGTCGCTGTCTGAATCACTTAGATCTGAGTGAAGTGATGGAGTCTTGCGATTCACCATCTCCGATTCAGTGCCTGAAGCTTCGGTGCGAGTTTCTTGGGCTTCATTTAGTGAAGAAAGCGTCTCAGTCAAATATTGATTCTCCTGCGTCATGGTTGAAATTTTCGCTTCCAGGTCACTCACAGAAGAGTTCAAGCTTCGAAGTTTCTACAGTAGAAAAATAATGAAATCAATAATCATTGCAGCTAGACAAGCAAATGGAACACTTGATAATGGAAAGATTAATTTTGTGTTTGTTCAACAAGGTTTTTAAAGACATTACAACTAAAAGTTCCATATATAAATGAATTCGCTTCTCCATGAATGTTAAGATATTACTAACATCTTTGAACGTGACTACGTTAAATTTATGTTAAGCATATTTTTTAAAAGAACACCGCCCTGTGGCATAATTAGAGAATTCACATAATTACGAGCAATTGGAATTTCTAACAAATTCTGGTCCATAAATCCTCAAAAACCTGACAAAACTTAGAAGTGGACTTCAAAGAACTATCGAGCTGGGTTCTGTTAAATCTCTATAGCGCATTAATGAATGCAATGTTTCGGAGGTGATAGAGGTAAACGAGCGAGTCTTCGGCAAAGGTTGAGAAATCAATGGAGTCAATAGTGGTCTTCATACGGAATGTATGAACTGTAATTAGCTTCTTAAATGTTCATAGAATATTAATACATGATTTAAAAAGATAATTGAAAAAATAAATGACTGGCTGGGGCATGCAATACAACGAAAAAATATCTTGGAAAAAAGAGACGATTTTATCGAGAAAATCGGCAAAGAAATTGATGAAAATCTTAAATACCATCATGATATTAGTGCAGACAATTGCAGGGAGAAACGAACACTTCAAACACAGGGAAAAAATATAAAAAATATACTACTTTTCTAACGAGCATACTGAAACTATGGTAAAAAATTACAGGCAATAAGTTAATATTAGTATTAAATGCACTATTAATTTTTTTATCATTTTTTGTTTTTGAAAAACAAATGTTGTACCTCACTTTTGAAAATAAATACAAGCCAAAATTTCTGAAAAAACTCTTAAATGCCCTCCAAGTTAACACACTGCACACAAAATCGATTTTTTAAATCAGTCACACACTATAATGACTCAACCGTGAGCATCCGACAGCGATGTTAGTCGTCTAATAAAAGTAAGAGCCATGCAATTAAAGTGGCATTTGAAACCAACACAAAAATGCAATGATTATTTCCTCATTTTACGGAAAATATCTGTCAAACCAACGTCAATTTCAGCTCTCGGTTTGGAGTCAAAAGACAATCTCAAAAATCAGATGCAATTGATAAACTGCAGAAAAACACCTCAAGGTAATGTATTTGAATATCCGAGCTGCATCAGCAATAGCGTTGATTGTTGAGTGAAAGAACACGCTAAACTGACTTTTCAAAAACGTAAAAATAAAAAGCTAACCTCAACAGTTGCGAGAAGGGTAACTTGTAGTCGATCTGGCCGGTCGAGGTAATGCTGCAAATTGGAAATAATATCAGGGAGTTCATCAGCATCTGTTGGTCTATCTTCTTGCTGCTCACTATCATCAAATTTTACTGCATCGGACTGTTTTTCTTCAGTATGAGTAGGTAATGTTTGCTCTGTCGAGGACGAAGAGGATTCATCTTTTTCAAAACCTCCAGTGTCGACCAATTGCGTAGCAGGGCGGTTCGTAGCGCTTTGAGAGTCTTCGGATTCCGTATGCACTGGAAGCTCTACAGCACAGTTCCGAGCTTTTTGCTGAAAAAAGCAAAGAACAAACGCTTAAACAATCAAGTACATGAAGAATTCTTTATAAAAATTAACATTTTCGTATTATGCTGCTGAAATGAGCGAACAGTTTTATTATAGATCCCTGCGTACTAATTTGTATGTCGTTCTGTCCTTGACGTATCTCTACATTTTTCCCAAGCCCCTTCGAGTCCCCTGGGACATATGTATATGTACCACAGATATTTTCAACAAGTCTGTCCCAGTAGACCTGGACTAAAATGTCTGCTGGGTGGGACACCAGTGTCCCATTGCTATAACTATAAAAATACATTCATTTATATTATTTTTCTAAGTTAAAATAATTTATATATATGTCTACTGAAATGAAAAATCTAATTTTAAAATGTATAACTCAATTACGCAAATGCAGACTCGAAAGGATTAAATCAGAGTTATGAAGCAGCTGTTAACTCAACGAATTCTGCTGAAAAACTTATTTTACGGTCCTGTGGTATTTGGGATATTTCTGCCAAACTACGATAGAGATGAAATAGGCTCTAGCAAAGCAGTAAAATTATCTTTCATACATCAGTATCTCAAAATAAAAGATTCTGATACAAGGAATTTATTCTGCCATTTTAAGAAGACAACAATGAATGTTGCTTACAGTTAGATCACTCAATTCAAGTAAAATTCTCAGAAACCTATACAGAAATAAAGTTTAGTGAGATAATTTAGCAGGTTGAACAGGCGGTTAGGTCACAATATCAAACTTTGTAATGAAGGCCGTAGAATTATTACCGAAACACAGACATAGCAACTAAGCGTAAAAAATACAGGATGTCCATAAAGTTTATTTTCAGTTTAATGAATTCAATACAAAGGCCTTTGATAACATATATAAATCAGATCTATTCTATTGTGTTCAATGAACATTGCAGTTTTTAATCACAGAGTGTGTATGAATTTCAGACATCTTGTTGGTGAAAACGGTGGAGGCATGAAACTATAGAACTACTCATCATATGTAAGGAAAAGATCCTCTACTACATCCGTCAAATCGTGCCTGTCACAAGGAATTTATGGAAACAGAGACAGTGTTGGGTAAAGGGGCGATTAGGTGACCAAAAATGACTGAGGAAAGCGTTGATAATGCACGACAAGCTTTTGCTCATTCTCTCACAAAGTATATCCGTACTGCTACCAAAATTAGAACTCCCACATCCAACTGAGTTCAATGTCCTGCACAAGATACAATTACAGAGGGTAACTCTTGCAGGCACTCGAGCCAAATGATAAATCAAGATGAAAAAAGTTTACAGTTAATATGCTACGATAATTTCTGAGGCTGAAACATTCTTCACAAGAGTTAATTTTTGTGATGACAACCTTTAGAATGTGCGACGTGGGATCATGTGCTGTCGAATCATTAGTTTATTGTTTTTATTAAATTGGTCACAACAATTTCAGTATCTGATTCTTCCACAAAAATTTTCACGTGCTCACTTCTTCATTCGCTTTTGTAATAAATTTGTTCAATTGTAAAAAGACTTTATGGACACCCTGTTCGTCACCTAACGTTAACCAAACTCTTAATAAAAAGTTGTTAAATACGAAGCCTTTCGGTCTCCTACATTAAATAATACTGTAACGAGTATACAATGTCATTCAGAATCGAAGCAGTCTGTCACTTTTCTTTCAAAATTTAATTTTAAAATTTCCCGTAGATTGATTCTTTCTTCAAACAGGTATTTCCCACGCTATTTCTGTTTGTATATCACGCAAACTATTGTACGTTTGCCTGATTGGATGAAGATCGGTGAATAGGGTGTCATACTTATTCGTCATATGCTTCCTAAATCCCAAATTTTCAAATCAGCCACAAGCTTTTAAAAATCAGGCTGGAGTATGGGGAAGCGATGCTTGGTATTCCAATTGAATCAACGGTCGCTGAATTTACGCGATGTCTAAAATTATCACAGACTTGCAGACAAAAAGATCAATTTTCTCTTCAACAAGTTCATAAAGGAAAATAAAAATTACCAATTAATTAAATTATAGAAGCGTAAATCACCTTTCCGTCAGCAGTCAAATCGAGACCGCTATCGATGGACAACGGTAGCGACAAGTCTTCGAAGTTGAGAGCCTGTGGTGATTCTGCTTTCTCTCCTGCATCCCGACTGAAGGTCGCCTTCCCAGCTTCAGAAAACTGTTCAGGGTAGAATCACATATATTCTAAGTACTTCAATTTTAATGAAAGCCCTCATGAGAGCAGCTACTGGTACTCATTTCCAAGCTTGTGTAGCTGTGGACAACAAGATATACTATACAGCTCATGGTCGACAGATTCTTATGACTATTGAACTGACAGACCAGTGGAAGATTCAAAAAGATATATGGAAAATTCAAAAGTGTAGTGCAGTATATGATTGGGGTGAGCTTGGCACTTTGTAATAACATCGCCTTAAATACAGGCACTTTTTTCCTTACTCTATAAGCGAAAAACATTCCGAGAAATAAATCATTGATATATTTTTTTAGCCTCTGTGTTTCTAGGTTGACTTTTTCCTGCTTGAGACACATCATCCTCATCCAAGCACTATCTATCGCGGTGGTGAATGAACGGGCAACAGGCAATACTGGTTAAATCAAACATTCTATACGTTTTTGACCTTCCACTGTGAAGTAATATAAAGAAATGGTAAGAGATTACTTTTCTTCATGCGCTGAAGTTACACATCGATTAGTCGTACTCTGCAATTCACGTCAGGATAAATTTATTCTATTTCCAATTTGTAGATGCCTACTATTGCGATCTGTGTTTGTGCTCGTTTGGAATCTTATACCTGATAACTTACTGGTTTGAGTGATGATCATGACAAAATGAACTATCTTATTCCAAGCTAACGGATTTTTGAGAGAAGGAAAAAAATTACGCACCCGGTCAGATCCTTCGGTGAGCTCCAGCACTCTGAACTCAAGGAGGTCGGCCTGATCACGCGTCTCCTGCAGCTCACTTCTAAGGTTCTTATTCGCAGCACGCAACTCGTTGACCAGTTCCTGCAGCTCCGTCTCACTGGCATCTAATGAACACATGCCTGTCATTTCCCTTTTATTCTATCCTTATCATAACATTAACAACTACTTCTGTATGTGTAGGGGATCTACTTCACCCTTTTCCCCATCCAGCAGTTTTAAAAGAGGTGTATATTATTATCAAAGAAAGAACAGGCTCTATGATTTCTCGCTTCTAAAATCCTGTTGTAATTATGTATAAGTGTTAAAACGAAGTGTTTATTCAACTGATCAGCCAGCAAGAAAATATGAAACCGTAATTTAGGGTTTCAAGCAGACATTCAGTTTCTTTACTCATTAAGCTACTTGGCAGTACCTTACTCATTAAAATATTACCACAGGCTCATCTGATGAATATTGAAAAACAAGTAAAGCAGGAATTTAAACTTGGAGTTCAAGAAAGTTAGAGTTTTAAACTTACGAAATACATAGAACCGATGTTAAGAACACGAGTCAAGATGCATGAAAAGAAATGTTCATTTGAAACTAATAAACAAATTTTCTAAGCAGCTTAACCTTAAATACTAAATGAGGCATTTTATCACGCGCGAGAAAATTACCATCTTTGTCTAAGAAACTTTATAAAACATTGAAGTCACTTTTTCATACATTGTGATTCATTGCCATTAGCTTTTCATTCTAAAATATCACATTGTCGTAACATTCGGCACAGAAAATTATCCTATACGATATTTTTTCTAAAAATTTCGTTTGCGCTGAACGAAAACAATAGCTTTACTTCAGCAGATACTCATGCACCTCCAGTATTCCGTTATGGTTCTACCCTCAGTTAGTATGCATAAGTTCCTGCTCATTGTGTTCGTATTCTACCCCTAGAACCTGACAAGGAGAAAATCGCAGAACATTTTTATCATACCTAGAATTCTACAGGGTGAGCTTGTTTGTACTGAAGATTTCATCAGGAACTTTTTGTCATAAGTCATTACACAATATTAAGGAGTCCACGAAGCGATAATATGAAAGATTTCACACAACTGGAGACGAAAAGTGCTGGCTTATTTTTGTCCAAAATTGGCCAATGATTTTTTTATAATTTCTTATTAGGATTCAAAGTACACATCAGTAGAGAATTTATTGCTACATTAAATGACATGTTTCTACTAAGTATAGCCTCATTTACTTTTCCGCTTTTGCATAAATCATTAACGTACTGCACCAAAAAAAATATATGATATTGATTCGTTCTTAATTTCACAAGTAATTCGACAAAAGGCTGAACAACTGAAACCTCTGAGTTAATTCTCAATTGTAAAATGGAATAAAATATGACAATAGGAAGAAGCCGGAGAGTTTCAATCTTGGGTTGCTACCGAAGCTCCATGCCGTTAGACACCAATCATGCACAGACACCAAGGAGGGAGTAAGGTTTTACGAAAAAAAGTAACACTCGTACTCATGGCTACCAATGGCCTATACTACTGGCGTACGCTGGGTTTAATATAAGAAAACAGCTATTTTGCAGGTGAAGGATCATATGACATGTTATCATAGCCTTCTCACTTCATTAATATCATTGGAATTGTTGCTGTTTCTTTTTCTTCACATTCTGCTGATCCTGCTTTCGGATGAGGCATACCCAGAGTTATAGCTAATTTAGAGACAGACAAATTTGTACATAGCTTGATTATTCTGCTGACACTACATGTGTCGCATGCATATACATATATTGTTTTTCCCCTCTTTCTTCCGATCAAGCCTCAGTACTTTAGAATACTGGGTTTTCTTCTTCAGTATTGTATAAATCTTCCTCAAATATTCAGCATAATTTGACAGTGGTGTTATAAAATGGGTACCTATTTATTTTAAAAATTTGTAAATGTTATTGGGGTGATAACACCGCTTACCTTGTCGAGGCCTGCTGGGTCTCAGTAAGACATCGAATACGTTGTCCACTGAAGTACTGGGAATGTGCCCGAGGCTCAGTGGTTGATTTTCCTTGTAGCTTTCGCTCTGCCAGAATAGAAATTGAGTTTTGCTATTATACTCGAATGTCCATTTACTTGATATTAGTAGTAGTTCTTGAGAAAGGGATCTAATTTTCTTTGATAGCATGATGAGAACTAGGTTCTAGGTGTGGGAGAAAAACATGAATCGTGATTTCTCGCTAGTTATCAAAGGAATATTGTACGTATATTGCGTTTTTCCTGATAATGTCAACAATGTTTTCTCTCATTAACATCAGCTAACAATATCTTAAACTTTGTTGTCGAGAATAAATATAGTAAAGCGCGTACATTTCATTGCCCATAGTTAAAAACAGCGGCAGACGCGACACAAAAAATAAATGCAACTAAACTATAGCTTTACTATATGACAGGAATGAAAATGTGAAAAAGTCCTAAGAGTGAGATAATGTTAGTTCTTTCTTGTGCTTTGTGAACCATACACTCTTGTGTCAATCAGGGTAGCGGAATTAGTAAATGTAAATGATTTGTATTACTTTCTTCACTGTCAATACGTTGGGAGGGTGAAATACTGTGAAATCTTTAACAAAACATTACCGCTCCATAAAGCGCTAGTCAGGAAACATCTGGAATATGCAGTACAATTCCGGTCGTCTACCCTACGATGGGATTTTAATAAAATGAAGGAAATTCAGCGCAAAGCAACAAAAATGGTTCCAGAACATTGCAACCTAAGCTACGAAAGGCGTCTTCAGCAGCTTGAACACATCTCCCTAAAACAAAGAAGACTACAAGGATAATTCATTGACACCTACAAGTATCTCACCAGCCTTGACGATGTCTTCTAGTAAGGTCTTTTCGAGAGAGAAGATAACGAACGAACAAAAAATGCCGGCGAAAACAAATAAGAAGCTCCGAGACAACCCAATTTCTAAATTTCTATCCAGTTAAAGTTGCCGAAACTTTTAACCAGCTGCCCAAAAATAGCGTTTCTCTAGCACTGTGAACATATTCAAAACTCGTCTAGATATATATTAGATACGGAACGTATCTAATAATTATCATTATTGTAACGTGCTGATTCTACATCCGTAACTCCTGGAATCTGTGTACTTGTATGATTGCAGTAAGTGTGCGTGACTGAAGTGTCTGAGCGTGTGTAAAGTGTGTATACAGAACTGAAATGGCTTTGTGTGATCGAGGTGTATGTGCGAGATCGATGCCTTTACTTTGACGGCATAGGACCTGTGTAGCAAGCGAAGAATGGACGAAATAACTCGTTCCTATTACCTTATTCTATTCTATGTTCTATCTTTAATTTGGCAATCTACTGAACCTCTGTTACCGGTGTATGGTTGTAGCTGCCCGTGAATAATGTATACCTTTTTTTGATTGTCTAAGACTATCAACAGATCCCAATAATAGGTCAGTCAAATAACTCCAATATCCGATTAATTTTCATTATTTTTTAATACCTCAATCATGGAATGTGATGATGACGAATCGACACCGGATTCGGATCAAGGTGTCTTATATATGCATGTTACACGCATGGATCGAACCCTCAGTAAGTCGGCTGGCTGTATCTTGATCTCTCAAGTGCAATTTTTTGAGTAATTTGAAATGTAACACAAATTTTCCGTATTGAAGGTTATTTTTCTGTATGATGCAAACTTTTCGTAGCATTAAATTTGCTAAATTTATGTTTTAAAGCCCCTGACTCAAAATATTTAGATAAATAACGGAAATAACAGTAATCAAATTTTCACTCTTCACATTCTAGATACCATCAAATAAATGGCTTTCATACTCATGAATTTTTCCTCACCGGAAGGCGAAGGGACAACTGACGGATGGTCCTCCTCTGCGATTGAACTTCCTCCCGAAGACGTTCCACTTCACTTCGGCTGTTCATTTCATTCGTGTAATTAAGATTTTTTTCGTTCTTCTGTAATAGAAAAAGAATTAACTGCAAACGATCACACTTGTAGCAGAGAGTGGAAATGGAGCAAAACTATCCACGGTAAGTTGCAAAAAAGAGACGAGAAAAAATAAGACCTATGTTTTAATCCTTTTAAACATAGAAAAGTACTCATTAGTTAACTAAGCTTTCGTGTATAAAATATCAAAACAGTTTCGTTTATCACCCAAATTAAAGCAAAACTACTCTGCAGGTATCCTACATACGTCGGTAGTATGAAAGATGCTCGTATTTTTGACACACAGGCAGAAATTGAGGTAACTAAATGAAACTTAATGATGAAACTTACATGGCTCAGGTCTTAGTAGGCATAATAAAGGGTGTGGCAACTTAACGTCCTGTTTTAAAAAGAAATTTCTTGCAAAAAAAATGTTATGTTGCCGCTTCCTGTATTACCAACGGAGAAAAGAGCATAATAAAATTATTTCAGCAGCACTTTAATTGTCTGAATTGAAGTCATAAAGATTAAAGAAAAAACTGTTTTCTAACTCAGACGAAAAATAAAAGCGTGGATGTAATGGTCATAAGTCTGATGACTTTTTTTAGCATAAGATGTGAATTATAATCTCCCAATATATATGTGAAAAATATCGTTGTTATTATTTTGAATTTATGATACAAGTTATATTCCCTACGTTTTTCGATTTTCATTGCACATAGGATTCTGTAATAACGTAGTCATCTACACGTTTTAGAGCATGTAGTGGCATGATTGTATGAAGTTTTAAATGAATATAATATAGCATGATCAGAGATTTTTTCAACTTTTTCGATTCAGATGGAGAAAATGAAGATGGAGTCTTGTATCATATTTTAGGTTTCGTGGTCGCTGAATAAGAGCGTAATCGATTATGTATTGCTGTATTTTGCTAAACTTTTCTCAATCCTTGGTCAGAGTTATCTTTAAAATGAAAAAATGAATATATGGTGAGCACATCTAACAAAATGAAAAATTCCTTTTTCCGTTTTACTGGTGCTTTACGGAGTAAGATATTATGTTCTATCATTCATAACCCAAGTTTGTAGGTTCGACCTAACCAGCTCTTTAAATGATTGTCGTCTCTTTCTAAGTCTGTTCTGCTGAACATAATGGTAGCAACGATAAAACTGGTTAATTTTGAGTTTCCTTCTTATGCCACCTTAAACAGTACCTGGTTTTTAATATTCGTCTTCTCGAATCTATTACTTTCTTAAAGATTTGCTCCCTCAAATATGTGTTGGTAAAAAACTTCCCTAGATTTTTAGCTGTAAATATTCTTTGAACTGAAATTTGTAAATCCCGATAATTTCTGTCTCGCAAAGCTGCTGCTCCTTGACCGACACAGTGCGATGGAAGCAACAGACATGCGTAGAAAAAGTATGTTTCAGTGCCCATGAGGCGTCTAATTGAAAGAAAAAGTAGTTTTGTATTTTTTAAGCCCATGTATTCTCAAAACAATTAGGAGAAATGTTTACCTATTTCATATTTGTATGATATTACTTTCATGCAATTATATTTTACTTTTACTGCATTTGATTTTGTGATACAACAACTGCAGTTTTTCACCAATGGGTAGCAAAAATTCCTTAACTGAATTTAAAAAAAGGAAATTAAAATATCGTTAACTGACGTTCCAATGGAAGAAAACCTTTTTGCCATTATCGAGAATAATCAGTAGTAATAGAAATTCTCTCAACCACCCTACTACAAGGAACATGAAACACAATCACTAAATAACTATCAGTAGTGGAGGAAAGTATGTAGTACATGAAGTCTGTTTTGATTAAGCGTTAACTTCTTCTTGAATATAAAGGGTGTGGCAAAAGTCACATGATATATTTAGAATTAATTTATGCAAAAACTACTTGAAATAGAAACTTCAGGTGAATTGCAAACGAAAGAAAGGGTTTTGGAGTTTTTATTCAAGTAGGATATCATCTAAATATCAACCAAGTTGGTTCATGCACATGCGCGTTCTTTTCCTAACAGAATCCATCACTTTTCTTAGCATCTCGGGAGGAATGTTGCGAATCTCTTGAGAAATGTTCTCTTTCAAATGTTCCAAAGTACGAAGCCTATTAATGTATACTTTTGACTTTAAGTAACCCCATAAAGAGAAATCCAAAGGGGTCAAATCACAAGATCTAGGAGCCTAAGGAATCCCACTTCACTCACAAAAGGTTACTGTCTGGTGCGGTATGACAAGTGAAAGGATTATTGGTCCCTATTTTTTTGAAAATCAGAATGGAGAAACTGCGACTGTAACTGGAGCTGCATATCGAAAATTCATTGAAGAATATTTAAGACCTCAAATTCAAGATGGGAATATGTGGTTTTAACAAGATGGTGCAACAGCCCATACAGCAAAAGAATCAATTCAACTTTTGAAGACAATTTTGCCAAATCGATTAATTTCACGTTTTGGTGATATTCCTTGGGCTCCTAGATCTTGTGATTTGACCCCTTTGGATTTCTTTTGATGGGGGTACTTAAAGTCAAAAGTATACATTAATAGGCCTCGTACTTTGGAACATTTGAAAGAGAACATTTCTCAAGAGATTCGCAACATTCCTCCCGAGATGCTAAGAAAAGTGATGGATTCTGTTACGAAAAGAACGCGCATGTGCATAAACCAATATGGTGGACATTTAGATGATATTCTATTGAAATAAAAACTCCAAAACCCTTTCTTTCGTTTGCAATTTACCTGAAGTTTCTATCTCAAGTAGTTTTTGCATAAATGAATTCTAAATATATCATGTGACTTTTGCCACACCCTTTATGTACTAACATCCGCGTTCTAAGCTCGAATATCTTTAATGGAGAATATAACAGACCACCTATTGTTGATGAGAAAGAAATGTATTTTCTATTTAATTCACTTTTTCTTTTTATTTCATAGTAAATTCCGATCAGTAACTACCGTATTGAGGATGAAACTAAATCTCTCAAAAAAGTACATACCCACATAAAATGCTAAAAAAGCTATTAACACGTTGCCTCTCCTGATTGGTGTAAAACTTCACTTTGTACGCATAGTCACTAGAAGGATGTAAAAAAAATTTCAGAACCTAACCTCAATGGTACACATACCTACCACTTCGGAGTCAACGTGTTAAATATTGGGCAAAGACAGAATGCAAAATTAAACAAGGACAGTAGTTGGTATGGATAGCTTAACAGAATGTAATTCTTTGATAAGCTGAAATCCAAATATATAAATGGAAAATTGAACATATAATTATTGCCTTCAAACTTAATTGATTGTATTATCATACTCGCAAACAAAGTATAGGAATATTTTCAAATCAAATTTACTAGAAACTTAATTTGCGATATTAAATAAGTGAATGAATAAGTGACTTACAATTATTGTTCTCCGCCAGGAAAATTAAGGGCAACGGAATTTGTGTGAGCAGAAATAATGCACGTAGAATTGCGACTGAAACTGCCAACGGAGATGCATAGATACTCTGTTCTTGGAAATTCTATACTGCTTCCTACCTCACTCACCTGATCGGTATTTCTTTGTTGTTTCGCCTGCATTTGTGTCTTACGACTTGGAGGTCCAGGATTACTACACGACCGATTCTGGAAAAAAGTACATTGAAAAAAACGTCTCCTGAATAAAGTATGCGTATTGAGCACAATTTTCACTAGTGAAGTTATTTCTCACATACTTCAGTATCAATACGAAATCACAGTTAATTCGAACACAGTACAAGATTAAAAATATGCTTAGATACTATAGGTACGTGAACTTGTACGCGCATATGTATCAAGAATAAAATACTATGAGCACTAATTACTTCATCGGTATTGTCAAATAATTCATTTTATCCTGGTCTCACAGCTTTCTTGGCTCATTTTAAATATTTCATGTTTATTAATAACGCTGAAAACATACGGATCACGGATCACATTTTTTTGTCACCTCATCGAAAAATTAGAGTACCTAAGGCTCCTTGGTGGATAAGAAAAGTCATAGAGAAGACAGTGTTTTTCATGACATTCAGATTACTGTTGAACATATTGCATTAAAAAGACTTGATAAAAGATTTTCAATCTCACTCACCCCGTTTATTAAATGATAAAATAAAAATTTGATCCATAATACTCCCTCCGGTCGGAAAAATTTGCTACATAAGGAGAAAACTCTCTGCGTTTTAGTGTCATATAACAAACTTCTGTTTTGAGTACAGTAGACGATCGTGCACAGTGTGTTGAACGCAAATTTTATCGTTTAAGAAATGATAGGGTAAAAGTTAATAGAATTTTATCTTTTTCCTTTTTCAGGTACTATTTAAAAGTTCTTAAATTACCCGCTGGATATGGCAAATAAAAATGATACTAATAGACCCTATCAACATTCAGCAAGACAATGCTCGACCACACAGGCATTCAAATGATCCCTTTTTGAAGGAAGCCTCGGAAAAATTAGTCTTGAATATTGAAATTGCTAATCACCCTCCAAACAGTCCAGACAATCGGAGCAGTCCTATCCAATGTCCAATGAAGTTGATACATAAGAAATGTAACAGTATTGATTTTTAAATGTGCCAAATGTCTGGTGATCGCAGAAACTAGTCCAAGTATTTTGTACACTATTTTGTCCTCCTCAGTCAAATTTTGTTTACGAGCTGTGTGTGTGTTTCATTATCCCAGAGGAAATGGGGAAGAGTTGGGGTGAACAATGAAATGGCCTTGATGTCCTGAAATATCCAGAAAATCGTTGTCATTCATTGTACCATTCATTGTACCATTCATTGGAGCGTATACACGAGAGAACAATATGGATGTACAAATTGGCCTAATCTTTTTTGATTGCACAGCAGCTACAAACAGTTATGATTGAAAGCTTTTTGTTGGCAGCCCCGTCACGTGAGTGCCTTTATTAACCCTTTCGGTACTGACGGCATCTCTGGTAGCCGCAGTCATTTTTCGCCTATTAAGATGCAGAGCAACACGTGTGTCTGTGCAAACGCTGGTAGGGCAGTGCAAGCTACAGTTTGATCAGGACAATGCAGTGACCGTAAAACATCACAAAGCATCTTTTTTTTAAATTTGATGTTAAATATGTTGAAAAAGGTTCTGATATTTGCATCATGGTACCGAAAGGGTTAATCAAAAAAGGCTACAAGTCTACATGTCTACAAAAATATTATTTACGATCTAAGTTCACCTATTAATCCTTGCACGCTCAACTTTACTCCCACCTCTTATGAATGCTTGTGTAATAGAAAATCAGTTTTTTAATTACTGTTTTTTATTATATTCAATTCCATTAAATTTTCGAACCGTAATTTGCTGCAGGTTATGTTATCACTGAATTAGCTGTGTAATACCTTCAAGGTCAATAACAGTATGGACTGTTGACAAAATGTGTTCTAATTCTCTCCCCCATCATTCCTTCCGAAATCAGGTTGAAGGAACAGATTATACCATGTTTCATGAATTAATTAAACAATGGTATGCGCTACCGTCCTTCTCGACCAACCAAAGAGTTCAGTTGTGCCTGTGCCCGAAGATCATAACAAATGATTCCAATAACTTGCCTATAAAATCGTGGCGACAGCACACATTGGTTGAATTCATTGTTCAACCTAAAATATATGACCAAATCCCCATATGATCGTACAAATTTACTCCCTAAAAGAAAAAACACATCTCTGCTAAATTTGAATCTGCTTTCTATCATACAGGTTTACGGAAAGACTTTGAAAGGAGAAAGAAGTGTTACAACTATTCTATGAACCCCTTGCTCGAGCAAGAAAAATAAAAGAAGCCTAAACATGTTATTAAAAAGTTCGTTTTTCGATTTTCAAAATGAATCACGGATGTTATTTCTGAGGGTGAAGCTGAAATAAATCCATAAAATTAATTTTCAATAACTCTTTATATGTTTATCTGATTTTGCAAAGTGTAGGCCAAAGGGAGGTAAGGAAGATAATAATTATTTTATACGAAGGAACAAAGAGATTTTGAATACGAAACGCATCAAAAATAATGCAGATTGGCCAGATAAATTGACAACGGAATGTATTCGAACGTATAAATAAAAATATATTGAATACCAATATAAGCTAAATAAACCTTATTCTCTTGAGATAACCTACTCTTTTACTATATATTTTAAATGAACGAAAAATGAATACCTTTGGTTAAAAAAGTTCTCGCTTCGTTCATTTACTGCGATGCAATCACTAGCGCTTCGTTTGTAGCCCTCGGCACTGGAACAAAGAAGGCCGCTGCTCTGTGGCCCTCCTTTGAACCAGAGGGGTGGAGTGTGAGCAACATCCACTCATGCTTTATCTCTCCCTAGCAAAATCAAGTAGAGCTAGAGAGAATTTCACGGTGATTCCGCGTCTCACTCCCTTCCAGTGTCAATTACGACGGAAATAGGAGTCGGTTGCACTACTGTCTTCAGTAGATGGCGTCTTGGTTGCCAAAACACGATAGATATTCATAAGAAGTTCTTCCAGAACGAGATACTTTTGAATGGCAATCAATAGTAGCTTGATTTTTTGTAAAGTACTTCAAGTTTTTATGTTTTCATGTAAGAGACTTCAATGGTCCCCGCTGTGGGGAATAATTTCAGAGCTGAAATACGTAATACAGTATGTACTGGGAGTATTTGTTGACTACTAAAAATATAAATGCTTATCACAGAAGCTTCATACCTACTTTCATTGAATTGCAGTCTTTATGTCGCTCCCATATTCCCTTAGAAAAAAATGAACCCAAACCATCGAACCAAGAAAACATTATTGCTTATTGAACAACAGAGACATTAAAATAATATCTTTTATTGACTGGACATGCTACTGATGTCACAAATGACATAAAACGTGACATTCATTTAGATTAAAATCCTGTGATTAAACTTAAAAACTTGATATATGTACTCGTATGTATGAATAAATCAAACTAGTATCCTAGTACGAGTATTCCAACTTCTACGAGTAAATAAACTTTCAGTAGAGTCAATCAACCTCATCATTCGTTCTTTCTCGTTTTCTAATTCGAGTATGATCACATTTTCTCCTTCTGTCCTTTATTCTCAGTCTACTCAGTACAAAATTCATTCACCTCACGCAAGCTGGGTTTTGTATTATTTCTTCATCTCTCTCCCAGCCCTAACTGGGCCAGGGTCTCATAGACACATCAGACAGACAACAAGCGTGTCGTTCAAGGCCCTGACACCTAAAAAGAGACAGATGGCATTCTCTGGAAAGCTGTGCTTCTTGTTGAGTGCAATCACTCTATTGCTCTTGACTTACCTTTTAAGCCTTCAAGTTACGGGACGTAGTAAAGTTAATAAAATATTTTATTTTCATAATACTTTGACTTTTCATCATGAAACGGCACGCTGATGTAAGTGAAATGAATTTTTCTTGCTATCGTAATCATAGACTTTCAGACGTTAACTAACTCCATAAACTTCATACACTTAAAACAACAACTAAGCTTTTGGCTCTGGTCTGTATACGTCATATTCAGCATTAGAATTATGGAAAGGAAATATATACGATCAAGAAATAAACTAAAAATTATCATGAGATTGAGGCTTCACTGAATTTTTTCATTTTTACCCTATGCTAATTAACACGTTTTCTGTGATTACCTAGCCGGTGTAAATCTTTACTTTGCGCACATAGTCACTAGAAGGCTCTGAGAAAATTTACAGAACCTAACCTAAGGGGCCCACGGGAAATGTGTTGAAGAGCAATTCACGCATTGATAAATTAGCTACTTTATGAATCAAGCACCATCATAAAGGAAGAAAATGATCATTTGTTCGTCCAATATATATGCATAACAACGTCTTGGAACTCGATCAGCTACCGAATGAGAAATACGGTCGCCTATCACAACACAGACGAAAAACTCCCAAACTTCAAGGGAAACTGTCGCACAAATTTACATCGTCTAAAATTTTTTGCTGAGAGTCGAATGACACTCAAGCATGTGCTACCGTACAACAAATGGAATTGTTTAGCAATGAAAGTACCACTTTACACGAATTTGCGCTCTATAAGTGTACGAACACGCTCGCTACTCACTAGAACAAGCCCACTGACGGTGCGTGAGGCAACTACAAGCAGCAGCAAGCACCCGCTACACCAGGTCAACGACCAGCAAAGGGTTCCATCCGAGATACTTGGAAAATAACCTACACCGATCGTTCCCAACCGATTCCCTGGTGTAGGACACATAAAATCTTCGGGATACCGATGAGTGGCAATGGAATATTATTTAGTTACTTACTTTCAATTAGTTTAGAATCAAATAATCTCTACGGATGTTCTGCTTACGAAACGGGCGACTACGTGTGTAGGTGAGAAAGCCTGCTTGATTGAAACAATGAATTTACTGTATTTTTTGAGCAAAGTTCTTCCTATATTAAAAAATAATAATTTGATTATTGTTTTAGAAACTCTTGTCTCTGTTATATTTAAGGTTAAAACGTATAAAAATACGTGATATGTGTTATATACATAAATGCACCTGCAATATCATTCCATAATTGTTTCGGTGCATGTTGCAAAATTGCTCAAATGAGTTCGTGGACAAAAGATTTGTTTTGCAGTTATACTGTCGTACATGTTTCCGTCTATAGTTTTATAAATTATAACGTCAAATTGGCAGTCAACATCATACTCGTATAGTTACACTTTCCAAGCCCTCGCAAGTAGACGGCTATATCAACCATTGTTTAGTTCTAAAATGGTCAAAACTTCTGCTATAATTGTGTACACGAACTTTTTTGCTCCACATGCAGCACAAACAATGATCATTGCTCGACATTGAATTTTAAAAATCAGTAAAAATTTAAACTTGTACAAAATTAACATAAACACTTGCACAGTTGACTTGGAACTCATTCAAGTGCATGATCTATGAAATTTACAAACTACTACTCTTCATAGTTTTATCCATAAAATCCGGTGCAAAGGCTTATATCATGATATACCAGTATTTTTTACATACGAAAGACAATAGTTACTAAAATATACCTTTTCAGCAAATCTTATTTAATTTCAACAGTGCACTGGGTATAACGCACGACCCTCATTGACAAGAAGGCTATGCTTCTTTACCGAACATTTCAAGGTACGCATGTATGTACATACATAATTTATGTAAATGATGCCTTAACAAAAAAAGGAAAACGTGCATGTGGAGTTTCGATTTTAAAACAAAACTGCAAGAGCTATGCAATAGAACACTGATTGAACTTCGTAAGGTAACTTAAGTATGCAGTATTTTAATAAATTATTACTGCACCTGCAACTCAAGCAACTTCACACCTAATGAACTTGTGTTTATTTTTTGTAGTCTTTCGATGTGATTTTTCTGTATTTCAGTCAAAGAATAAAAAAATATGATGTATACAATGTACGTTAGACTATAAATAGTTTGAATAAATTTATGTGATAGGATTTTAAAGTTTCAATATTTTTGCTGATATTTTTGAATTAAGGTATTGGAATTTAAATTTAGCACGGGCAGTTGTTTACCATAGTTTTAAAACTGGACATTCTACTCAGTTTTGCTCGGTAGGCTAGATCTGGAAATTTTCAACGATCGTTATTGAAAATTATTTACATTTTGCAATCAAAATTGCTTTGGAGTTTGGTGATCGGATTAGATTAGGCTTTTTCTGATGTGATAATGTACAAAATGGGAAAGGCTTAAAATGTTATTTGACGTTGATCATACGTAATTCAAATGCCCGATTCATCAAGGGACGCTATTTAGCTTCCTTATACGAACTGCCATATTGAGTACAAGGTGGGGCAACATGACTTCCTTTTTTCTAAGAAAGTTCCTTTAAAAAAAGAAGCGATATTACCACACCCTGTACATGGACGTAGGTGCCCTTCCTGCAATAATTCGTGCATAAATTTCTACAAGTTATTTTGCCCCCTTAGAAGTGTACAAAGGGTGAAACCTTAGAACTAATGACATTGCGTCTTGAAACTAAGATTCAGAAAAAGTTGCTTGCACAAACTGACAACTTATGTGTTCCATTACTCCAAATTTTAATTTAAGGAGTTACAATGGTTCTCTGCTGAATAGTCTTAGGCTGCTTATGTATAAATCAAGTGATGGTATTACTTCTTGCGATCGTAAGCTGAACCAGTATAGACAAAACGAATAGAAAAATATTACGTTATATAAAAACGCAAAAATTGCTGTCGGTTTGTACTGAAGCACTCACAGTGATAGCTGCTAGTTAAATACCATCTCATACAACATTAAAAAATAGTCAAGACTTTTATTTGTAGGCCCAAAAACACTAGGGAACAAAAGCCTTGTGCTTGTGAAAAAATGGCATTTTCTAAAATATTATTTACCATACTATGTCAGAAATTCACACGTTGAATGCTGTAGTGAAAAAACACACCGAAGAATTATTTCTCCGAAATGTGAGCGAACACATAATCTTATCAACCATATAAATTACGCTGAGTATTAGTGAGTGTGCTCTTGAACTCCCATTATGGAAAAGGGTAGAATAGTATTCAACTTGAGCGAGTTTGAGTAAAAATTTCAAGTAAACACCGAAAGAAACTTATGGTGATAGCCGTGCTTGAATGCTTCAAACTCCGTTGTACCGTTACAGTCTTCTCAGAAGTTCAGAATAAGTCCTACACCTCTGCTCCTGTCAACCCTGAAAACCTTTTACGCTGAGCTCATGAAAAGACTTTTCAAGTATTTGCTCAAGATATTTGCTCTTCAATGAACGAATTTGATTTATTTGCATAAACTGGGGCCGCGTACGCTCTTTTTATTTCAATTTACTACTCCACACTCTCATAAAGCATGATAGCTCATGTCGAGAAAAGTAGAGTCATTGTAAGGTGACTATATTGAAATATTGGTGACTTTTCCATTGAAAATATACGCAGGGGTGAACAACAAAAAATAACTGTGGAAGAAAATGAGTGAAAATGTTTTTGATGCATATGTTGGATCAAAAGTGAGAAAGTTCTTTTGCAGTGATGGGACTGACATCAAAGACTGACCTTTGACAAGTAACAAAACTTTCCTCACCAAAAGAGGAAGGAACAAAATTTCCGTAATGTGAGTAAAGAGACGTGTGCTGAGGTAAATATCTCTGTACGACAGCAAGTGAAATACTGCACTGCTCCTCTGCTCTGTCTCTCCATGTACGAAAATATTCCCCTCTTACATTTTTCGATCCTGTCCTCTGTATTGATGAATAATTTTGATGGCAAACTTTTTCTGTTTTTCCTTAATGCATGCGATTATTCAATCGTGCGCATTAAAAAATGGTCGTAAAACGGGAAAAACAAAGAAACAATTGATTTTTCCCGAAGAGGAATCCTAAAAAAAGAAAAAATGGCTAATAATAAGTAAGCAACTCACTGCAGTCTACGCAAACTTATTCTTGACTCTATAGCTTAGTGTCATAGCCAACTTATCAGTCTACATGGTTTTAGAAAATAAAATGAAAAATCTGTCACCGAAATCCGGCACCCGTACGCTACGACTGTTGCTGCGAAGGTGCTCTTTGTTCGCTGCCTTTCTCAACCCCTCCTTCCCTACACCTCCTCTTCCCCCTACCTCTTGCAGCCATCCTCTACCGACTTCTCCAAT
>VCRD01001287.1:104507-116979 GCA_006783055.1 Trinorchestia longiramus
ACTGCTGTTCTCAATCCTTATACAAGGTGTGGCAACATAACTTCCTTTTTCAAAGGAAGTTCCTTTCAAAAGAGGAAGTTATGTTGCCGCACCCTGTACTTGCCAAACAACCCCCTCCTTCCCCCGGCTTTTAAAAAGGCTATTTTTCACACGAAGAAAATGAAAATGGCTTCCACCTTCATGAATAACTGTGATGACTGTTTTCTTCCATTTTGGAAAATTATGCACCATCGGCGACCAATGCATTCTTATACGACTCGTTCTGTACCTCAGTAAGCGACTTCATCAGAAGTCTCTGTCTTTCTTTTATTGTAGTCGAGCGCTTAAGCGGCCAGACTTTGAGGGTTAGGTTTAGAAAAAGTATTGGTCTCTAGAGAATTCAATTCCACAATGTCCTTCCATTTTTATGCTGCGGTGAATTTATTAAATTATTGTGTACACCATAATAAAATTTTCACGAGCATCAGTATACCTAAATGCTAAAGTAATTTATTGCTAAATGCGTGCTGCAGTATCCATACTGCAGTGTACTACTCCTACTCTTACTACTACTACTACTACTACTACTACTACTACTACTACTACTACTACTACTACTACTACTACTACTACTACTACTGCTACTACTACTACTACTGCTACTACTACTACTACTACTACTACTGAAAGCGTTAGCATTCCAGGCAGCACAGCAAGTGATACACGATCTAAGCACTCGTTTCGTCAAAGCTACCTGCAAGGATTTGAGAATTCACACAGCCCCATCAACAGCATGACCTGAACCAGATTTTAGTGAGTGCGCATGTGCAGTGCACATCCACCAGATCTACTGTACATGTACTGCTAACAACTTGTAGGATGACCCATAATCAACGCAGTTATTAAGGTTGCCAACAACATCATTCGCGTATGAGGCAAAAGTTATACGTCATGTCCAAAATCCAATAGCAACTGAAAAAATGTAGTTTATGTATCATAAGCCAAATGTTAAGAAGTCAATTTTTCTATGTATTTCTTCAGCATTCCTCATCCGATGTCTCTGAGAATACCTATGTCCTAGGCAGCATTAAGCCAGTGGTCAAGTCCTGGACAGTGTTCACTTAGCGCAGGATAGTGCAAGAAAGAATATTACTTTTGATGGATACCTGTATCCTTCACAAATGAAATGTTCGTATGATATTCATAAAATGAATAATGATCGTTCTCAAACCACGGCTGAATTCAAGACACTACTGAAAAACGTGTACCTCAAAGGGCATCTTTGATTGGTGCTGCTTTGTCAAACAACCAATTAATAATCGAACAGCTGCAATATTTAAATTAAATTGCAATATAATTCGTAGCGTCTTACTCCAGAAATTTCTATCATTGTTCTTCAAAAGTGCAACCCAACTAATCAAAACCCATTGATACTTAACTAGTAGCATACAGTAGAAATCTTTTTAACAGGCACCCATGGGACTTTGCAGTTGCCGCTTAATATCACCCAAGTAGCCACAAACAATTCATAGACACGGTGGACATAGACAGAAAACAATATCAATTGCTTAAAGCAGTTAAAGAAAAAAAAACACAATGAATAACTATATAAAGCTTGGCCAGCGAGTGCCGATTTAAAGGAATTCTTGTGTACAATATATTCACGACTTTCGAAATAAATACCATTTTATTTGTATTAGCTGGACAAATATAGCAGTCAGTTGAGAGGTTATTTGGTTCTTTCCAGGTAATAAGAATTCTGAAAGGTAAACCTATGCTCCACATTTTCGTCCAGCCACGCAGCCTTTACTCACAATTGTGGCAGCCGGTAAGTGAGGCCTATTTTTTGTCTTAGTCACCAAGAGTAAATCCAAAGTATGCTTTATAAGCGTCTCACACTCGATACTGTTTTGCACCTCTGACGCCGTACCTCATGATTCTTTTTAGAAGTATTCAACACGGAACGCCCGACGTATGCGACAAAGAGGGCAATAACCCTGGTAAAGGCGTCTCTAAATTTGTAATTGCAAAGCACCTTTTTTATTTAATCTGTTATAGTATTCTATTAAATTCGTTTACGAACGAGCTGAACAGTGAATTTCTGTGCACTGTAAGTTTCACACTGTTTAATGTGTTTGAGTTTGAGTTTAGTCCCTAAACTCAAACTTCTCTTTTAATACTCAGAATTTTATAAGGCCAAACAATATCTGGCCCGTTGCGGTTCGCATTATACAGTATAACCTCACCCATTGGCAGTTCACCGTTCGCGGCCCCGCACACTCGCGGATTTTGCTCTCAGTTTTTTTTCATAATTTGGCAATTTTGTGAATTTCTTAGGCCATATTCTAGCAGAAAAACGCTCACATTCACTCTGACTGGTTAATAATTTTAAAATAACAATGTCAGTTAATATATAATAAAAATTAGAATAGAAAGATGATGCAGTATAACTGTTAAATAACTTTAAAATAACAATGTCAGTTACGAGCTTTTGCTTCTCCTTCCTGCTGATTGGCTGCAGATGACGTGACGTCACAAGCATCTTCATGCTCGAGAGGTTAAACAGCTCTATAGTGAATCGCATGGCTCCACTACAAACGAATACCGCGACGAGGCTAACTTTCATCGACCAATGAGCAAACAGGACTGAAGAAGTGTAGCCAGCGACGAGGCTAGGCCCTGTTACGACCAAAACCAAGACATTAACCAATGAGTGGTCACGCTCAGGCAGCAGAGCCCAACCAACCGCCCAATATAAGGAGGCTGGAGCGCTCTGCGTCACGGAACAAACCCCATGGACAGACCCCCACCACTGAACACATGTGCACAGAGCGCTCATTTCTATAATATTCCCCTCCTAGTATCCCTTTCCGTTTCACCCCTATACTTAGGCACACCCTGTGCCAAACTCTCCCTCAAATCTTTCCTACTGGCACCGACCTACCTATCTGCGTCACGGACTCTCTACCAAGCGCTTCCGTAGTCAACATCTCCCCATTGCTCGCAAAGTTAACATCTTCACCATGACTCCTCATCGGTCTCTCCAAGTTCTCCTCGATTCAAGATTCCCCACTGTACTCATTCCCAAGCCCATTCCTTACCCGTGCTCGCGCACTGGTGGTTGAAATATTACAGGAGGCTCAAATTGTAGTGGAGTCATGTAATTCACTACAGATGCCCCTCAGCTGTTATTTGAACAAAAAAGGCGTAAAATTCGAATTCGTGGGTGTGACGATAGCGAGATGATACATGGTATTCCGAGCTCCTTCATCAATCAAACGTTGTCTTGACAGAATGACGATTGTGCGTCGTCGACTCAAGTACTTAGGTGCTACCAGTAACGCGCGTCCGATGATGTTAGTTGGTTGTGTGCTTTCTTAGTTAGAAAGCCGCTTCCTCAGTTAGGAAGTTGTAGTAAACGTAACCGTGTATCCTGCGTGGGAGACGACATAGTGCGTTGAAAGAGCAGTAGCATCTCTGTGTAGACATCGTGTACGGTGCGTGTAAAAGAGCACGGTGTCAGATCTTAACGCTGACATCTCAGTCGGAGCTGAATACAAGTAGGTTTTTACACACGAAGAGGCGATGATACAGAGGAGCGAATTATGGCTGAGATGAGCGACGAGAAGCTGGTGTTGCTGGAGTTTAATAAAGTGAAGCAGATTTGAAAATTCTGTATGCCGAGAAGTACGAACGTTTGGCATGATGGCTCGAGCTGCCTGTATCATCACTGTCATGCCATTGCTCTTTTCTTCCTTGGGTCACTCTGGGGTCACCAGTTATAGTGATCTATTTAACGTCACTCTTCAGTCCCAACCCTCAGACATCTCTTATCTCCGAACAGACATTGAATATCTTTATATTGTGTCAAACTCGGAGTGAGCGCCTGAGGGAGTAAGGGACCGTCGAGGAACCCAATAGGAGAAAAAGCAATTAAAGTCAGGATGAGTTTTATAGTTTGTATTTAGACATTTGAATATGATATTTGTTCTTGGTTGTGCACGTCTGCCCATCCTGTCCGTAGACAGGATGGCTGGTTTCTGTTTCCTTCGCTCTGCTGTTGGCTGTAAGTTGATTTCTTCAGGTGATGAGAGTTCTTGATGGAGATGTTGACTTTGGAAGCGCTTGGTGGAGAGTCCGTGACGCAGTGTTGCAGCCTTCTGATATTGGGCGGTTGGCTGGGCTCTGCTGCCTGAGCGTGACCGCTCATTGGTTACTGTTGTGCTTCTGGTCGTAACGGGGCCTAGCCTGGTCGTAACGGGGCCTAGCCTGGTCGCTGGATTCACTTCGTCTGTCCTGGTTACTCATTGGTCGATGAAAGCTAGCCTCGTCGCGGTATTCGTTTGTAGTGGAGCCATGCGATTCACTACAGCTCTCTCAGTCGCACGCAGCTTTTCAAAGTGATTGTTTGAATTCAAGTTTTTTGTGTGTTGTATGAGTACTATCACCATAATCATCAAGTAAAACTGTCTTTGGAATGTGTTTGGGAAGCATATTTTAGCGTACATAATATTATACATAGGCGTTTTAAATCTGCATCAATAATTCCCGGATTTTCGGGAGTCGCAGGAGGGGAAGGAACGTAACCCCCGTGAATAGCGGGGAGATACTCTGCTTGCTCCTCCGATTTTTTTTTGAGACAATACACCTGAAAATGATTACACTAATACGAAATAGAATCAAATTTGTTCAAATTCAAATGAACTTAAATTGATTGAGATGCCATTTCTATTCACCAAGTTTTTGTCGTCGATATGTAAGTTATTAACTAGATCAATGCGTACAGATCTACCAAGCTGTGCGAATATATGGGTCAAGGTTTCATTCCTAAAAATTATCCCTTCTATATAAATTTAGTAGACAACCAATGCGATTTAATCTTTAAATGTGAATGAGGGCTACAACGTCCTAAATACAATACTACATAATTACAGGGCTCAGGTTTGTAATAAATTCTAACATTAATTAAATAATCTCATAACCAGATTAGACATAAGGCTTAGGGACATACCAGTGGTTTGCGGCCATCTGCTGTCTTTTCTCTCATGGTTCCGTTCTGTAATGATAAATTTGGTATTAGTGAAATTGTAATTGTGTATGTATATTTGAAAAGTCCTTGCTTTTGTTGGCATAAAAATCTAGTTTATTTTATCTAGTTCTACTAGATAAGATAACTTGCTATTTTAGCTTTGGTCAGCGGAGCTTTGGAGATAGAATACAAAAATAACGAAGCAAAATAATGATGATAACAAAAATAATAATACATTAAAATGAAGTGATCAATCAGTAAAATTGGTAACGAAGTGTTCTCACTGCAAAATTTTTTTAAATTTATAATTTTCAGACAACACAGAAAACGCTGAAAAGCTCAGACGTGTTTCGATTCTATCAATTAGTTTCTTATTTCTTTCATGTTTTTGGAAGATTTCCATATTGCTATTAGTGTTGTCAATTTATGCATCGAATTTAAAAACTTTTTGAATCCTTAAAATAAAATCAAATACGAAAATGCTCCATTTAATTTTGTGAACATTTAGCATATCCAAAATCCAAGAATTCATTCCAATAAATATTATACGAACAAACAAAGAAGTATCACATTACACTTTTCCGACGTACTTACGCGCGGTTTTTTCTTCTTAGACATACTGATTACCCAGTGGTTTGTTTGTCTCGTATTACAAAACTAGGTGAAAAAATTTATGAGGATCTTCCTGTCTCTGCTCTTATGAGATTTTTACTGTGAAACTGTACGCCATGCTCAAGGTAAACTTAACAAAAATAGTTCACGGCATTTGTCTTTCTTGAGGAATTTCGTAATAGAGCACATCGCGCGTACAATATGTTCACGTAAACAAAATGCAAAATTATTTGTTAAGGAAAACTGTGATCAATTCAGAGCAGCCTTTCTATGCCAAGCTATGCAACGCTTTTAGCGAAGTAAAAGAAATTAATGATAGAGATCTTCGTCCTTGCACAACATGTTTAACAGCCAAGTGGCTTGGCGTGAATGTCTCCTTTGCTCCATTTTTTAAATTTTATACGTCTATCATCAAATGGATTACACGGTCATGTAGATTCATTGGCTACGTGTATTTGTAGCCATTGTTTGTTACTAACCCAAGTCAACTGTAATAATATTCTCTGGTGAATGGTTTTAATTGTATTGCTAGAGAACATGAGCGAATCCTAATACTTTGAATTGAGTACTTCGACACCTCGATATCTGTACTTCTTTATTAACCGTGAAACCAAAATGCAGTGTTCGAGAACAAATGAAACCGCACAAACACATGCACAGTATGAGTGAATCGATTGTATGGCAACATTAACACAAAGCTCTTTCTGTGAAACAACTTAAATTCAAAATAATCTTAGCTCCTGCATTGCAGACTGAAAATATGTCGTGCGTGTCTGTTGCACGCTATTTGTATAATGTTTGTATTTTAAATAATTCCCTGAATGACAGCCTAATTCATCGACTCAATTTTAGCGATATTTCTTGAGCACTGTGAATCCCATCAGGCAATTTTGGCTTCAGCGCAGCTTTAGTCATAGGAAAGCTGGGTCATGTCCCAGTGACTTATGAACTTTCGTGCGTGATTATGGGAGGCAGCTGGCGCGGCCATTCATGAGGGAGAAAGTTTGACTATTTCACGGGTCAGAACGCACTATTAGCCCAGCAATGATTACAATTGTCGCTAGATATGCGCTCCACTTCTGAAATAAGCTACAAATTTAGCCCGATTCTCGATGAATTACTTCCCTGTGAACTTCATTATTGAATAACGAAGCATGGTTTCAGTATTTTTTAGATAATTTGAGTAAAACTAAGGAATGGACAAAAAGAACATGAGTTTACGTTCCTCCGAGCCCAGCATAGTATTAATTAATTTAATTAATTGAATCACTCAAGTTATTTTACCTTAATTTTTAATTAATTAAGTAAAAAAATAATTTAATTTAGCAGCGCACTATATTAAAATCACGCACCTCGTCGAATGAATTGAATTTAAATGAATGTGCAGGAATAAGGAATCAAATGTACATAATTGAACAACTAATGACAAATAAATAAAATAGTTAACTAGAAAATCGCAACAACCAGTTGAACAGAATGAAATCAAGTATCCAACAGCGTTTCTACTTCTGCTTGCAGTTTATCAGTTTTTTAGTCGTGCATTGAAGAAAAAGACAAATTAACAGGAAGGAATATCAGTCAATAAAAGTTTGTTAAAAATAAATTTTGGACAGAAAACTGTTTTCATCGTAATATATATTTGAAAAATGGCGACGTGGATGATTCAATGGAGTGTTCTTGATACATAGTAAACAAAATCAGAATGCACAAACATGGTAAAAATTCACAAATTTTATTGCTTCGTACGAGATTAAACAGACGGTAACATTTATGAATAGATTCATACGGGAATTTAGCGGCTTAGGAAGACACTTCAAACTTTGGTAAAAGTGCTTGCTTCAATTTTACTGTAACTTCAAGTAAATACTTAAAAAATAACGAAAATAACGCGATCGTGTTCATTGCCTTTCTGAGGCGAAGCAAATTTTCAACCAGCACGAGGAGTGATTCCCTGAGTGCTCTGCATCGTACGAGTGCAGGAGGCGATTAGAATAGAATGGAATATGGTGACAGAAACAAGCCGTTTGGTTCATTCTTAAGCTGCTATCCATGTTTCATGCCGTCTAATGTAAAGGCTTCAATCATCGTATGTTTGCAGGTCAGGTAAACAGTTCTTTGCTGAAAAAATTGATCCATAGTTACCCTGATACAATAAGTTAAAGTATTTTTAACGGGGTCGCGTCAGACTAAATGCAAGGGAATGAGCAGTACTGAGTTATTGCACATACGAAGGCATAACTCAGTTTCTACGTAAATTTCAAATCGATAAATGCATATGGATTCAAATTGTTTTATTTCGGTGGCTATAAACTTTATTAATTCATATTTAACTAACAGTTGCGATAATAAGTGTAGGAACAACTAACTTATTATTTCGTGTTTATAATTCTGGGTAAAAGTTCGTCATTTAAAGACTGGAAATTCAATGGCTGTTTATTCACGAGGTTGCTCACACACAATGAAACAAGGTTTTAGAATGTGCCTATTGTGTGTCAGAATTCGCTTAAAATGCATGAACTGTAGTTCACGTTGGACAAAGTTAAATTGTTTAAATTTTGTTCAAGTTTTTAACTTTGTCATGTTTTAGCGCGTTTTGTGGTAGTCGGACGCACGCTTTCTATCAGTCATATATTGAAAACATGTCAAATGCATCATAGAATGAACACGTTCGTATTTCCGAAGTTTTCATTTACAATCATACAAATCATCATTTAAAACTGAATTAAATTCCAACAAAGTATTAAACTGTAAATAAAAAGAATTTATTGAGTCTCTTTCATGACAGATTTATCCCTAAAAATGAATAGAAATGCCATAAACACAGGTAATACGCTTTAGTAAGATATCGTACGTGAGCATTAATAAAGCACTTTAGGTGACTACTGTAAATCTTAACCTGCACAGAATACAATATGATTTTTCATTCTAATTACTTTCATTCCTTTTTTACTTATGATAGTGTAGTTGTCAGTATTTCATGCCGCAAATTTTTCTTCAGTAATAGATAGGAAATAATGGGACGGACACACACAGATACAGCAACATGGAGATAGGTACATTGTCGATTATATAAGTAGATAAAGTCCAGGGGTGATTTTGAGAACAAATGAGCCTCGAAGTGTTAAGGCCATGATTTCAATTTCTTTGATGCTCAAAAAAGAGCAGTGTGTTCATAGTAGTGATGCGTTGTGTATCTATCATGTTTTTAAACATGGGATGCCCGATTTTGAACAGAAAAATTATTCATATTATCATGAATCAAAATCAGTACAGTTTAATCAAAGGATGCATGTACTTTATCAACACATTTTTGTAATTTTACGGGTGACTTATTCATGACAGCAGCGAAGCATTCTGGAGGGCAAGAGGTGATGATCGTGGTCTACCATGTGGCTGATTTTCATGAATAAAATCACCAGACTGAAATTTCTCGACTCATCGACGTACAGTGCGCCATATGTTCGTCAAAATCTTAGTGATGTTTTGAGCTGTCTGTGATGCACTGATTCTACGATAGAACTAATATTCATAAACAATAGAATTTTTTCAAGTATCCATTGATTCATAAAAATTTATTGACGCTAGAAATCAAACAGTGTCATCAAATATCAGTAAGTGTATCTGGAAAAGTGATGATGTATGTGTTCAATGCTGTTAAGCAACAATATTTCGAGATAAAACAGGAAAGTTATCAACCGCCAAATTTGGTGCTTGAGAATATCAGACATTTTCTCTTAACCCTTTGATATTAAGTAGAAGTATTTAATAAGTAGGGATTAGATTATTATTATTATTATATTCCTTGTTTAACCACTGTAACCACAAAAAAATGATCACAGCAGTGACAGGGATTAAATTAACTATGCTATCTAAACGGACGAGAAGCACAAAGCTGTAAGTGAGAGAGTACAGCAGAGTAGTCAGCAAGTCCGTCAGGGACGTTGTGTTCTAGTATGCGGAAAGGACTTAGAATGCGACCCTTGCCCCCCAGAGCGAGCCAGTCTTGGAACTCCAGCACTCTCGCACTCACACCAAGGACGCGCTCTGCACTAAGCATCGCTGCCAGTACAATAACTCAATGATTCAATTCGCGCACATGTATAGTTTTAGATTTTGCTCCAAAGTTATTCGAATTGGTTTCTCTATTTAAAATTTTAACGAAATATGAACTTAAAACATCGTCAAATTCCATTGAGCAGTAAATTTTGACACAAATTCATTAAAAGATGAATTACAACCAATGCCTCAAACATTCATTGTACTGCATAAACGTGCTTTGCTACGATTTATATTAAAATTAGGTTACTCAATTCGATGTAAACATTTAAAAAGTTTAAAATAATTTAGTTTAAAGAACTGCAATATTTCACATTTTAAACCCATTAACAATCTCTTAGCTCACGTTGTACTGCTGTTCGATTGCATTTTCAGCCCAACATGAACTGCAACAAGATTGAAAGCAACTCAGCGTTCACCTGGCCTTGCAGAGATGTTCGAACAACTCGTGACATTTCATCTAAGTTTTGATAGCCTTAAAATTGAAGCAAAACGTCGACTGAGATGATTTCACCGAGTTTTTATTCACGACTTTCCTACCATTAGGATGTTTGGAACGTAATTGGGTGATTTTATCGTTGTAAAATATCAGTGAACCAATCTGGATCTGAGGTCAAGTGGGCGGGAACTGTCTAAAAAAGCTTGGCTTAGCCTTCATTCTGACTAGCAGAGTGTCATTCGTAGATACTTTGGTAATTCCCTGGAGAATAAGAACTTTATAACCTATTTGTCAATACTATAGGAAGTTCAAAACAACGTATCACTACAGAAGCAACGATACTGATTCATTAAGTGTATCTAGATGTAGTAGCAGCTTGCATATCATCCGTGATTCAAAAAATTAAAAGATGGCGACTGTGACATATCTGACAACTGGCTCGTCCTGAAGACTACTCATTTTCAATGCCGATCTATAGATCGAGACTATTGAACAGATTCCACAATAAAACACAAGGAATTCGGTGTCTGAATTCATTGTGTCATTGTCAACTAATTACGAAGATTTCAATAATAAAAACACGGAAAGAAGGAATTTAGATTAAACATAGTTTGTCATTAAAAACTGAACCGAACGTTTCACTATTCGCAGTACTTTAAAGGCCAGTAATAACGAAATAGTATTGCTTCAGTGCATTGATAAAAAAATAGGTTTTGCATGATCTACAACAGAATAAGAAAGAGACAATGGCAAATCATATGAAGAGATCCAACACTAACACAAAAACTAAACCTCTATTCCCAATAATATTTCATTGTGTTTGATGGAATCAGAGAGACATCGTTCATCAAAGACTACAAGAACATAATCGTTAACAATTATGGAGCATACATCATTGATATAAACTTGTCCTGCAGACAAAAATGTACATGTTTTTAATTTTTTTAATTTAAATTACTTTCCGGACATCCTTGTGAATTGATAAAGTAGAAATAAAGAGATTTTATGTTTTAAAACAAGACACGAACTTCTGAATTACATTAAAATTTTAATAATGTTATGATCAACTTAAAATGAAACTTTAAAATGTAATCGTGGTTACTGTGAACAGTTATTTTTTGTGATATTGCTAAGCCTATTCAATACAAAAGCAGATTCTCGTATCAAAACATTCATTCTAATAAAATTATACTCTTATAATATAGTAGCATGTGCTCTCATGAAAAATGCAACCACGAATAAAGGGAGTCTCATTCTGTTTATGCAATAGCGACTGGAACGCAGATCATGAAGAATTCAGAAAGTACAGTAACATTTTCATCAGTAGGAGTAATCCCTCAAACAACCCTAATCTTAGCAATGGAAGCCAACACATGCTAAGGTGTGTTGCAGTTAGCAACAAGAAGGTAAACTGTTTGTAAAGGACCTCGGAGCTGAATTGTTAGCTATGCACGCAAAAATCGAAGACCATGTTTCATCGTCTTTTTACATATGCACATTCAAACACACGAAATAAACAAGTAGGATAGCTGCCAACATAGTCTCCACCTTGTTAATACACGTCAGCAGTCCAGAAGCATGCCAGTATCCCTTGAAAAAGTATTTTTTCATCAGATTGTGTTTCTATTTTTGTGTCATATTGGGCACTCTTTCATTGGCATTTTACTTTTCAAGTTTAGCACTCGTTGTTGATTGTATAGAAGTTCATTAAGCATTTCAACCACTGAAGCACTTCCCGGTTTGAGAAATCGATTTTCTGAACACTAAGTTTTTTGATCATTGGCTCGGGAAAAAGAGGTTCCTGAGAGTGTGTTCCGCGCTTCCCTGGTCTCACACTTTGTGACTCTTTTCGATGAGGCTATAAAAAAGCAAGGTTTATGCCACCAAACCCCGTGACTTGTCATAGCTTGAGGATCTGTATAGCCTGCAGCGAGATCGAGAAGGAGATGCATCTAATCGTCCGAAGATGGCTGAAGGTTGTCGAAAAGGAAGGCGCTAGTAGGCATTCCTACAACTAGTCTTCAAGCCATTGGAATATAATGGCAAATTTATTAAGTTAAACTGCAATAACTCATTTATTGGTGCCAAAAAAATGAAATAACTTAATTTCTTGCGTCGATTCTAGAAATTCCTTAAAAGTGCATAGTGACTTCTGGAACAATGTTTGTATAATAAAAGTCGTACATTCCAGATTGTACAGGTGGTGGACAAAATAATGGAAACACCTAATATTTTACCATCATAATCTTAGAACATAATTTAAACAATCAAAACTTGGCATATGTTCCTATTTTCTTTATAATAATTTTGTTATTCGGTATATTGATGTAAAATGTATGTTATTTTTCTGTTTTCAG
>VCRD01001287.1:117326-150651 GCA_006783055.1 Trinorchestia longiramus
GAATGGCTTGCAATTCCTTTGGAAACAATTCACAAGTTGTATGAATCAATACCTAGGAGAATTGAAGCTGTAATTGCCGCAAAAGGCGGACCTACACCATATTAAATTATAATTTGTTGATTTTTGAAGGTGTTTCCATTATTTTGTCCACCACCTGTATATTAATATATATATGTACATATATTGGAGCGAGTAACTTTATAGGATTTTATATTCAATGTAAAAATTTAAATGTTAACTTTAAAATTGGGTCCATTTGTATGAGAGCAGATTTGCCCTTTGGCTGCAGTTAGGAGCGGCCAGTCAAATTTTTCCTTGCTGATTTCTTCCATCGTTATGCTTTTAAGTTTTTATTAAAGCTTAAATTTTTGAAGGTTTACGTTGATGGTCAAAAGATGCCATCAACAAATTGAACGGTGTCCAATCACTCGGTACGCTTCTATTCTGAGACTTCACTTTTTAGAAATATCTCCATAAGTAAAGGTGTTTGAAAATATTTCTTAATGTCATAATTTCATCAGCGATTTATTAAACAAACGCGAAAACACTATAAAGTGAAGAATAAGAAGATACTTAAGGTACGTATGAAGATAAATACAGATGCGAGGTTATTTATGAATTCTATTTTATAGAGAGAACAAAGGAGCTGGTCTGTTTCATGATCATGACGTTAGAGATGAGAAACAAGTTTGATGAGGGTAAAGCCATATCCCTGAGTTATGCCGTAAAAGAGAACGACAGTGCTACAAAGGTTTGCCTGTGAAGTCAACTAAGTTATGTCACAGAGAAAATGATGAACTGAGAAATGAGTTAGCTACATGTTTGAAACAACCTGGCGCTCCCTTATGATATCATAAGGCAATCCCGATTTCCGTAGATGCCGCTTGATTCTTATCTGGCTCCCTCATGCGTGTTACAGGGTGCAGCAACATAACACTATTTTTTTCAAAGGAAGTTCCTCTCAAAAAAAGGAAGTCATGTTGCCGCACCTTGCAAAAGGAAACAGTGGGACTGATGAAACAAACGCTTTGTTCTCTAAAAGTATTGGACCACCTTTCATGTAAAAAATACTGCGTATTAAATTCATTTGTTCAAGTATTATAATAACCTTTTAACTAAGTTAAATTTCTAAAATAAAACTTTCAATGTGAGTACAATGAAAACACGTCAAAATTACTATTTGAATGCTTTGTGCTACGTGGCATGTGTCCTTTATTTCCATCACTTTGTCTGTATTGTTTGTCAGTATTTTTTTCCTATTAGGACTGTAGGAACAGAATCTAGTGAAACTCGATAATCTAATTCCTATGATGGAATCCGCCTACAAAATATCTATTCTAGAAATAAAAATTAAAGAGCTAATTTTGCATAATGAAAAAATCTGAAAATTATGTATACAATATAAGCAAAAAATCGAGAGCAGTTTACAGGCCAGTCATAAGTTTTTTAATTCGATGGATTCAATTAAGCCTGAGTTGTAAATTAAAAAAAAGGAATATACTGAAGCATACGTAAATTTAAACTATTTTACGGGCACATCTAGGTATTGTACGTGCGTAGTACGTTCGTTTTCATATTTTAAAGGGTCCTTGGGCTGCTTCTAGCTCTAAAAAGTTCATATATAAATCATGAAGTGAATAAAATTCTTCAAACATCAACGGCATTAGAAGGTCAGGTATCTGATGCTGTACTCTGATGCACATACTGCAGTAATAATTTTTGTGCTTTTCCCTGAATTTCATTGAAAAATTTTCGATGGGAGTAGAATAATGGCTCACTGTACTAACCAGTGAAATTAGTCAAAAGATCTAAGGGCACGACTTTTAAGTTTAAGGTTAAGATTAACAGCGTACAATCAAGTTTATATGTCTAATGAAACATTATTTCCCAAATCAGTCTGGCATTCATTCCTGTGACGCATTCGTTCTTAGAACATCTCATTGCCTTACTCATCCTCATGTATGCAGCTAATTAGGTACAATTGAATTCACAATATTCCAAACTCATTCAGTTACATATCAAAATTGCTGTGGCGACTTGTGTGTTGTCATCAGGAAAAAGTAACTGCTTCAGCACGTATGCACCTTCATCAACTTCTATGAATCCAAGATTTATGTTCAAATTACAGCTGTTACTTCGGTTACTTCACCTCTCTATATGTATTAAACAGCTATGACGACATTGCTAAATCCAGTCTCAATCCAATCAGACACTTCATTTCGTGCTTTGGCTCATGTTCTAAATGCCCTGTATTAACATGTGTTCAAAGTTTTAGAGAGAAACTCTTATAAAAAAATTAAATATTGTCATTCATGATAACTTAAAGCTAAACATCGTCATTAATGTAGAATACGAATGGCTGTGACGCGTTTGACTCAAATGGCACAGCATCTAGCATCGTATTTTGCAGTGTAGCGTGTCAACTAATCCTACGACACAGAGGACAGTACGCATAAAGTGGCACGAGTGCACTAGCGAAAATAAAAGGTCTGTGTTGTGAAGTAAATGCACCTATAAATGATGCAATGCAAAATACGACCTATAAACTCCATCAATAGTGGGATTCGTTTTATATCTTCTTTGGCCGCCCTCACTATCTCTACCCATCACATCTCTTTCCTCGTCTATACATAGCACGAAATAAAATCAATAAGTTACGCAAAAGTTTGACTGCTATTTAAAATATAGCGCAAAGAAGTTAGGACTTCTTAGTTTTTACTCCCGAAGTTTTGTTGGCATTAAGTTAAAGAAGTACACAATCTCTTCGTTTCCACTAGCTACTCTCAAATATAGCATATTCGTTCAGTCTGTACAAGTGATCGAACCTCTCCATCCCCAAGTCGGTCGCCCAGTCGTCAAACAGCGTCTTACACAATGAATACAAAATACCAACAAAAATTATCAGCATTAAAAAATAATGTATGTATATGTGTTTGATAGCAAAAATTTGTAACAAAGAAGTCACTGAGACTTTTTCAACGACTTTCGACTCGTAACTAGAGGTAGGTTAAAATTTGATAATGCTGAAAATTACTCTTAAAAAATTTTGTTGCAAGTAACTTGACTTAAACTTTTTACATAGAAACATTATCCCAAATGGCCTTGTATTTTATGGTCAGAATGGGAAGCTAAACTTGTGGCAATTGCACACAGGTGATGCTGAGTTCACGGACGAGGCATGTGGAGCAACGTGCCGTTAGCGAGGCAGCATCACAGCAGCGCTGGTCTGGTGTGGCAGTTCAGAGGTCACGCAACGCTGCTTGTCGCTGGCCGATCTGTGTTCTCCCGCACGTCTCAGCGAGCTCCCTTGCCATCATCAAGTGCCGTAACGTTATAAAGAGCATTCTACTGCACCAGTTTTAACTGACAACCCTTTGTTACATGTTTTGCCCCACAATTTGCAAATTAGTACACATCCCTTCGACGGTGTCGTCGTAAAACCCCGCAATAATACACTGAGAGGCAACTCGCTCACAAAGATTTCAAACTGTAGCGTAAGGAATGATTTTATATATCTTATGAAGGAAAAAATGTATTTGTGTTTCATTATGAATTTCATAATATTGAGATAATACAAAGAGACGAAGTTTCGTCAGCAGTTTAATTAGCCAAATTTCTACATCTGTTTCAACTGACGTAACAAACTTCTTTAATGTTATAATTCATAATTATATTTGTAATTAATCAATTTGAAGAGCTTTTTACAAAATAATATCTAGAATATAATTCATTATGAGAAAGTATCAAAATATGATGTAATAGAAAGTATCATAGGTAGATTTTCATCACACAAGGACGTGAATACGTGATTTTTTTCCTCCCCGAGCACTAGCATCACCATCGAGAAATTTCCCATTTCATTCGAGTTCAAGAACAGCACAATGCTGAGGTAGAAAAATTCAAAAATCACAACTACTCCTGAAAACATTCCAAGAAATTATGAAGTACGCTGCAATTTTTTGCTATTTAATGTTCACAAATGATCAAATCCTCAGTCGAAACCCAACTTGACTTGAATTATTTAGAATCAACTTACTTAAATTTAAACTATTATGGAATTAACAAAAAATAACTGCAAACTTAGTATCCCGAACCCAAACCTTAAATGCAAATTCAAACCTAAATCCAAATGCATGTTGTGTTCATATCTCACCATTCCTTTTCCTTAACCTTTAGCCCTCATAAAACTCCTCTGAGGCTGTGCTGAATAAAACCAATTGTTGTAGGCTTACAAACTGTAGGATTTTGTGCCCAAAGTTCATTGCTGGAAACTACTAAGTTAGTAAATCTGGCTGATCTAGCGAACAATCAGACACTGTGGTTCAAGGTACTACTTCATCAATCAGTTTTCGATGTTTGTTGATGTCACTTTTGAATTATTGTTCATGTCTAAGCAGATAAGCTCCTACCAAAAACACAAAACGTTTGTGTCAATCTTCTCTGAGTTTCTATTGTCATAGGAAATTATTTCATGAATATACTGGACCATAAATAAGGTATCAAGTTTCTCCAACCAAGTTCGCAAAGTATTTTTTAATTGTTTTCATAACATTTACTCATGAGCATCACGGCTGATTATATGATTGAATTTGGAATATCCCACCATGTGTACAGTATTTGCCATAAGCTTCAAATGTGGATCTAATCAAATCCAAGACTTGCCATTTCAGCTTGATTAGCTTTGATTTCATCAAAGAAACTCATTCACGAACAGAATCAGCATTTGTAAATAAAATTACCAGGAATCAAGCATGAAATAGAAGCTAATATACCCTCTTTTACAAGACTTGAAGCAAGCAGAAACGAATAATTCAGAGGCATCGATTCAAGGCAAATTGATGGTTATACTAAATGTGTGAGAACTTCATTGATATTTGATAGCAAATTTCAAACCTGCTAGACCCCTTCTTGAACAGAATAAATTAGTGACTTGAAACAGAACAAGTTCAGCACATCTACCTGTTGAGAGCTCTAGCCTGCGCCTCTGTTGATGTGAAGGTCAATAAGATTTCCCTTTTTTGCTCGGTTTTCGCCACAGCAGCTCAGCAGCTAAAGGCCTCCACGTTACCATGGTGCATGATACTCAACAAGTTCCTCTAAAGCAAAGATTGAAATTGTTGTCATTTCAACAACTTCTTCAACTAACGACTGTCCAAATAATTACAGAGCGAACACGATACCTGAAAACCTTTTTTCGCTTTCAGGTTATTCCATGCCTAAATGAAAACGAATTATAGGATTGGGATGAGATATATGTTTGTAGGTTTCTACCGTATAAGCAAAAATCTTTTTAAAACTGCAGGTGGTGTATAGGAAACAAACTATTCCAATTGTAAAACATTTATTTAGCGATGAAGATATGTCAATTAAGCCTATTTAACGTGAATGTATGCTTGTGTTGCTCAAAATAATCATGAATGCATAATACTAGAAAATATACATCGAAACACCTATTTTTGAAAATTTTCTTCTCTTAATTGGATTAGGTGTTTTCATATCCACTAAATAATGAATACTATTAACATAAACAAATATGTAGTTCGAAACTTTTATTCGTCTTCCGTATAATTATCAGTAGAATCGACGACTTCGATGATTCATAGTGCTTTCTTTACAAGAAACTTTGTTCGTTCATTCCTACTGAACAAATCCGCAGGAAAATGAACATATCTTAAAAAAATATATAATGGCTTGGCTCCTGATATCTATTCGTCTTACTTGATAGAGCATTATTACCTTTCATTAGTTTTAATTGGTTTCCGTGTGTTCTTTCTTCGGCGTCGTAATCATACTTCTGATAAAACATCACGATAAACTCGACTTCAAGCGCTTTCTTACAGTAGTTTAAATAAATAGAATATTGTTCTGGCGGCTACTGTTCAAAGCAAAAAAATTTTTTTCTCCCGTGCCCAGAGTACGCTGCGGAGTTTAGTGTAATCGAAATATAGTTTTGTTAGGCATAACAGAAACTTTAGCGAGTTGATTTTTTCCTGAGTAACAGCATTCATGCCCAAATTTTCATTTTTAAAATTGAGCATCAATATTAATTTCACCTGTGAGGAATTCTTAAAAAAATAATGAATATTAATGATTGGTGTTGAATAGAATAGTGACCGAACTACCGGAGTGGATTATTCATGGTAGTAGCCAGTGTTGCCCATAGAGCGTTCCAACCCAATTCTTATTTAAGGAAGAGCTAAGCTTTGAATTAAATAGATAAATGAATATTAGCTATGAAATTTTTAAAATATTATATTGATTGGTTATCAAAGCCCTTGTCAGAATTGACATGCCGAGCAACTACGTCAATTCAAACTGTCAAGAAAGTAGTTATCAATTCAAATAGGCCCACAAGGGAACTTTCAGTTAAAATGGTCCAAAACGGTAATTATCAGTTCATCCGACCCAAGGAGCAACTATCAGTTCACAAGGCCCACTGAACAACTACTAGTTCAAATTGTCATTAAAATAGTATTGAAATTCGAAAGGTTGAAATTTTATTTTTCATTCTAAAAACGGTTTCCAGTAATGGGGAGTTTTCAACATCGTCAGCATTCATTTGTGCGTGGTTGAATTACGTGTTTTGTCCTGTATTTTATATGAGAATGGTCGTTAGAGAAAATTGTAATTCTAATACACTAAAATTCAAAGTGAAATTCTTCGTACAATTTTATGAAAGGACAAAAACGTCTTACCTTCAGCAGCGGCATGGAATTTTGCCGAGTGACTTGATGTCGCTTCTGTTGACATCCAACACAACCCTTTTTACGTTCCAGTGTCGGAGCTTTTTTACAGCACGATGGCTTCGGGACAATGCTTGAAGAATTTTTTAAACGACCCCCGTTATCAGAAGAAGACCATGACTTCCCGTTACCATTCGGATCGGACTGCTGTACAGTATTCAACCTCGATGATGTGTCTTCGGAGCTCGAAAGATTCAAAGAAAGCCCATCCAAATTATGTGCTGACACCGTGTGACGGCGTTTGGGAATTCTGGATGAATTTCTACGAGAAAAGTCTTTACGATAAGCTCCTATTTCCGTGATGTCTAGCATGCTAACTGATCTGTCATTATCAACCCAATAGTCAGAGCAGGATGTTTCAGCAGCACCTGCTGGTTTGACGTTATCATTCATGAGCGTTATTGCACTTGAATGCACATTACTGTTGATGAATTTGTAATCCATACTGAAAGGCGAGTTATCCTCCAAAATTGGAAAACCTCTGAGATCTTGCACGCTTCTAAAACAATTGACATCAACTTCTGTAGGGTTATTTGAGGGATTTGCGTTTGCAGAAGCAACACGATTCGCCGTATTGGTTTCCGTAAGACTCGCGTACCGTTGCGAATCAGAAATATCCATGCATAGATTTTGTAAGCTTCTGTAGGTTTCTGCATAAGAAAGTGAAAGTGATGTGCATGTTCTCCTTTCAATATTGGAGACTTCCTCATCAATTGAGTCACCATCGAGTACTCTCACCGGCGAATCCGATCGATCCTCAGGTAATTCTTTAATAGTTGATATATCAAAACTCATTTTGTTGTATGTCTCCTTATATGGGTAACTATAATCTAGAGAGTGTAATCCATATTCTCCTTCAGAAGCACTTGTGTCAGAGAGGTTCTGCTCACTAAGAAATTGCTTCCTCATTCCTCTATTTGAAGTCAGAGTGGGTTGATAAGGAAAACTACCATTTTTAGGTCTGCTCTGGTAGCTCTTGCAAACATTTTCAGGAGCAAGAGTACCTGAAAGACTTTTGGGAATTTCATTTTTTTGAAAAAACGTAGAACTTTCATTATTTTCCTTTTCGTAGAAAATATTTGAAATAGATGCTGATTTTTCTTTCAAATCACAGAGAAGATTGTTATTCGTTGGAGGTTTTTTCTGCCACCAAGTCATAGTCAAGTCTTGCGCGCTGCCATGGTAGCTCTTGTGCGGCTCTTTTACTTTCCCAGTCTTCGAAGTAATGTCGGGTACAAAATCCAAACATCTGGACAGTTCGATGTTGCTGTTGTACTGGCGGCTGTCCTTCCGATTCAGTAACTGTGAATCAGCTTCCTTTGAAGATTTAGGAGATACAATATGAGATGGCACTTTATGAGTCACTTGAAAGATACTCAGGGCTGATGAACTCCGTTTTTTAAATTTTCCATTCCATTTTCTTCCGCTTGTTTCAGGGTTCTTTCCTTTCGGTTCAACCTGGCCAGATTTTAGAATTGGAATTTGGGACTTAACATCCTGCCAAAAGCTATTAGCACTCATGGCTTAACTGTTACTTTCAGTCTTCAACAAAAATAAAACAAACTTGAGACATGAACAAAATGAGGTAGTGTTCTAAGTATAGTGAAATTCATTGTGCCTGAATAGAGCAAAGAGCATTACTAAAGTATACGATCACCACAGCTGCTGGGGTGGAAGTCTCACTTCCAGCGAATTATGTACCTAACAATCATAAAATTCATATTTCTCACTTTATATTACTTTATTTTTTTTGTAGGTTAAGTTCCAAATAAGTCCAGACAGTAACTTTCAGAAATCTCACATTTTTGTTCTGATGTTATGAGTAATCAATTCACATTTTCTGCAGTTTGCTCAGAAAAAATCACTGCTGCAATTAAAGTGAGAAAGAAGTTAAGTATTGTACTTCAATAAGTATACGGCAGGAACTTCATATTTAGTGGACACTTCGATACTCGGAATTTATTCAAAAAGATATACATAGCTCAGAGGGGATCAACGGGAAAATTTAGTTCGTTATTCAATGTTTTATTCATTTTCTGTGCTTCTAAGCAATTGCCACTCAGCAAGACTATCACTTTCACACGTCATATTTTCAAATATGACGAAGTGCCTAAAGATCTATGTCTGGTATTTCACAGTACCACAGGTACTCCTGCGGCGTCAAGCCCGCCACTGCACAGCACCAGTGTTTACAAGAGGCTCTGGAACACCTAAAATCGAGAGCCTTGGCACAACACACACCTCGCTCATGAAGCCGTCACTACCAATGAGCAGTTGTGCCCCGCACTGCTGCGCCTACCACTGCTTTCTTCTGAGCTCGAGGCTCTCACTGGGTACTTCACCCCCATGCTCACACTTAATGAAAGTAACGGTGTGAGTCTCATTCTACACGCTACGACCCTAGCTTCATGGATGAAACTGATCAGGAGTCTAGGAGTTTGTGTAATCACTGCAATAATGATTTAAGTGGGCTTATTATTTCGGGTACGTGTGCCTCGTAGGTCTGCGCACTTACTGTCATGTAAGGAAAAAATTATGAGAAAGGAGAGTGATATATTTTTCTCGCAGGTAACTTAGCAAGAAATACAGCACTACATATAAAAATTTAATTGAGAATATTAAATTGGTAGGTATTAAAAATTTTGAATTCGCTGTTCAAAGAGCAAAAACGAGTAATTTTTTCAAACTTTGCTCAAGTAGTAGGCAATACAGTAAACCAAGTAAATAATTCTCAAATCACCATCGCTTAAGTAGCGAATTTAAACTGCTGCTGATGAACTGCTTTTGAGTTCTCAATCGGTTAAATGTGAAATGCTCATTCAGTTTCTCTTCTTACTTTGTCATTTGAGTTTTTCAGATATCCTAAGTAATGTCAGTGAAGATAAGGAATAAATTGAACGCATTCATCAAGATGTTGAAATTAAGCATGAACGTTATCAAGCCAGATGGAATTTTCAGATGATAGCCAGCTACTGTTGGAGCTTGATGAGGATGTTCGAGCCATCCTCATGATGATGCAGTAAAGAGAACTCTGATTAAGAGTTCGTAATCAGAGTATGTTCGTGTAGTATTTTCGTAAACCTGGTGCCAGAAAAATCGTGTTTAAGGGTGTTACGTGTGTGCAGCGTGGACTAAATACGTAATAACAGTAGCTACCGTCTCTCACTTCGGTCGTAAAAGATCAATATACTCGTAACAATTCACTTCTTTGGTTTTGCTGCAGATACTTTCATTTTATCTCAATGGACTACTATGCGTTCATTTACGCCAATTCATTATCAGACATTGCTATTATACTTTCACTACAACGCTGGATCTATGAAGAGATGGTTTGAGACACCAATATCCAAGGGAGTAATAAAACGTTGTAATGGTATTGAATAATATAAATACGTTGAATAATAGAATACACATTAACGGAAAAGTCAAATCAAGTAAATTGCGGCGTATTTTTGTAAAGAAGTTCAAATTTTCCATCAAAGAGTATTAATGTCCAGCTCTTCAACACTACGTTACGAAAATAAATTGAGAATTTTTATGCGGAGAAAATACATTTAATGATGAAAACTTCTTGAAATGAATGATAGTTTAAAAAACCTGCGTAATTATGAAAATTTTATATTGTCGTAAGACTCAAACGAACAAGATTTTCCTTCAAAGCTCAACTATAATAGTAACCCACATTGAGTGCAATTTCTGCGGTAGGGAAACACACCTGCATGATGGAATCAAATGGCCAAACCCAATGTGTGGTGAAGTTCGTAGTAAGTAAAAATAAGGAAAATGTCATAAGTAATATTATCAACTAAGTCCAGGGTGGTAGTTAACTCCTCGTTTTGGGATCTCGAACGTTATTTTTCTTAGGTACTAAATTGTTGAACTAAATTTGGTTTCACTAACAGTTCTGGATGGGAATCCTACTGAAAGAATGAATGTATCTGATTTTTTGGTATGTTCTTATCTATTGTAGATGTTATGAACACGTATCAAGCTAGCACCTAGTGGACCGTGATGGAGCTGAGTTCTGAAGAAGCTTCTCTTGTCCACGACCGACGCTACTAGGTCTAAAATAGAATAGAATAAAAAATGACATAGAAATACATAATGTCTTTTGTATGTTAGACCTAAGAAAAGGCTTGCTACGTTTCTTTGTTTGGAAGAAAGAAACGTAACCTGACAAAACTTCGATAATTAACGATACAAACTTGAAGCAGTCAACCGCAACTGTAAGTCCGAAAAATAAATAGTAGCAAATATTGTGAATGGAAATAATGTTTTCATTGGACTTCGAATGAGGAAATCGTTCCAAAAACCTGCGTAGCGCACTGTTGCAACACTGCATGGCAATATTCAAGTTATTATGAGTACAAACACCTATTTGGCTTTAGTAATGTTGGAAACAATATCTACATATCTAGAGACTGCATGACGCTGGAGTTCAATACTGGAACAAGAGTAGAAAGAAGCTGCGGGTTAAAGTTTTGCATAGTTTTTCGGAAATAAGTCGTCAAAATTCGTTATAACAAAAAATCTGATAAGCTTAACCAGCCAAATAGCAGTGCAAAAGTTTTTCAAACAGAGTTATACATAACTATGGCAGTATTGTGTTCAGGCCTATGGAAAACTTTACATCATTTATTTTGGAGTTAAATATTCTGGCTGGCAATAAATTAATTTATGTAGTTGAACCGATCACGCAAATATCTTTCAGAGAACCCAAACAATCCATTCTACTGTGTTTAAATTTGAAATTCATTCCAGGTTAATATGATATATTGTAATGTTTTTTCAAGCTTTCGCCTCCTAAATTATGTCATAAAACATAAAAATCAAACATGGTTTACCACTACAATGGTACTGTTAAGGGCTGCCAATGAAATAAATACCGAGCTAATAGTACAGCGCATATCAGTTTTTTGTAATCGACATAATGGCAAATATTCATATTTTTCTATTTATCCCGACAGTAAAAGTCCCTAAGTTTAAACTTCCAACTATACTTACTGTACAGGTTTTCCCCAACTATACATTCGCTCAAATCTAGAAAAAACTCATTTAAACTCTTGACGAGCATTTCTAAAAAAATTAATCATTGTATGTGTTCATAGTCGGCCATGAGTAAATACGCATAACAGAGATGCAAGCGAAGCTAGTACGTATGTGTGTTGAGAGCGAATGTTGGCCCGAAGCGTGATCAGAAGTTTCGAGTAGACAGGGCCGGTTTGAAGGCTCCAGCGAAGGAGAAAGCGAGCCTAGCCTCCACGCTCGCGTGGTGTTGACCGCTCCACAGCCATAAAGAAAACTACCGTAAAAAATATTGTCTGGAACAGGTTAAGAGCAGCTTAGACGAGTGCCATGAGCAGCATGAAGCTGCCCTGACAGGGTGCTGCCTGCCTCGAAAATTTCCTCGGTGCACTACAGTACCCCGAGCGAACTACATGAGAGAATTCTGCGTTATTGGTCTCACGTAACGTTCTGTACCACTCCAGTTCTTCCAGCTGAACTTTGCCCCTGACGAGTTTCATCTACATAGAGCAGTTGCCGTAGTAAACAGTCAAAATGAGGAATTATTACTATGTGTTTATAAAATTACAGGCAAACTGAGATGTACTAGCAGAAATATTTTCGAACATTACAATCAAACAATAAACTGAAGCTGTTTGCAAATGCTGGATATTGTATGCATTCTTTTGCTTACCACCCAGTTGAAGATACAGTAAAGTGGACTGTATCGCACTCACTGATTTCTGATTCTTTCTCAGAATATTTTGCTAAGAAAATCTGGAAAATGTACTAGATAAGATAAGTTGACGCAAAGAGACATTTATTTGATCCGAGTTGAAAAGCAATTTCTTGTAAGCATGTAGAACTCGTCACGACGGGAAAGAATCGAAAGCCTGATACAGATCAGATAGTTAGTTTGAATGATTATAGAAATTTTTTGATGAACTTAAATAGGTTTTGAAATACTTTTTTAATAATCTATCGTCTATAATTGAAGCTTCATGCGACTAGTTATTGCTGAGTCTAGTTTACTGCACGAGTTTCCATTCAAGATAATTTACTCACACTTGGTTTGTCGAAAAATAGGTCGGAGATTGATTTATCATGCATTGTTTTCTACTTGTTTGCATTTCTTTAAAAAAAATAGTTTAGAATACGGCAACTTTTCGTAAAGTTTCTGCCACAGTAATCCCCCCATCTAAATGTTATAGCTCTTCTAATATTTATGCAAGCTGCATGAATGAAGTCGATTGAAGAAGGCATCCCCGCATATGATAATAAATGCCTTGATTATAAAAGTTTCAAATCAACCCACAGTATCTATACAGTGTCAGGAATAACAAGGAGGAAAATAAAAAGAACGAATTTCCACTGTAAACGCTATAACAAAATCAACTCATCTCGTAATAAATGTAGTAAGCTTCAAATTTTTCATGCGTACGAAGCGCATTGTGAAGAAAAATCAGCGTTGACCATGCAGTAGGAAACCAGTAAGTTATACATATAACGGTCCTAAACGATTTTTCTGAAGACTATACTACAAAAACAAAAAAAAATTGCACCTACACAGTTGCACCTTAATCAGGGATACTGCTTGTTCCTGCAGTATTCTGAAACAAGGCTTCAGTTGCAAAGGTACATCAAAACTTGACTGTTGATGACCAAACGTGTCATGTGGTCCGAAGACAAGGTTCACCTTTCTTCTAGATTACTGTGACCATTAGCGTATAGCTAGAATCTCACATGGCATGGGACTCACCATGCATCCTCCCCTCTGCCCTATGACCTGGAGGTAGGGTGATGACTGTTTGTGTGAGCTGGATGTGAATTTGCGACCCTTAGCAGCAAAGAGTGGACGTCCCTGTGCTATATACAGAGCCTGGATGACTAAGTTCATCCAGCAATGAACTTCTATTTTCTCGATGGTAATGAAATGTTTCAGGACGACAACGGGCTAACTTCATCCAAAAGTGGTTCTCTAAGCGTGTGGGATCATTTCTGCACTTTGAGTGGTCACTGTAGTCACCAGGGTTAAATCCTATTGAAAAATAATAAGGTGAAATAAACAAGACCCCCAGTGCTCTTCCACCATGATTGAACGATTTGAGTTAAAAAAAATAACGCTTGTGAGTCAGTTGAGACTGTTATAGTGAAGAAGAATCCTCCATTATATTATATTCTCCTCGTACCCGCCAATAACCAATAGTCCTTCCTCTCTCCCGTCTCCGTATCTCTTCCGTCAGGATCTACCTTCTTTTTTTCAAAAGTTGCAGTAGTATTTAAATATTCTCGTATTTTACTAATTGCTAATTTTATTCTCCCCAAGGTTCATTGATATTAATAATCTTTTTTATTTTATGCAATATCATTTTTTTTAATATTTTATATATGATTGCACATTATTTTTGGGCAATTTTTTAGGAATGGAACGCATCATCGTATTTTATATCGAGTTCTAAAAGAAAAATTGTTTCGCTTCAAGAGTATTTGGAATAACGAGTAAGTTTCGGGAACGAACTATGCTCGTTGAGATCATACGAAAATTGATTAATGGAGAGGTAATTCATTCATTCTAATTTGGCATATAAGTGCATGAAATTTGAATACATTTGAATTGACCTTTACCTTATTTGTTAAGAATGACATTTTTTAAATGCGGCCACTTTCAGCTTTGCCCTCCCATTTTGTTTCCAAAACTACACCATATCTGCCCTAATTTCTCTACTGATGTTTTCATTCAGCTGTTTGAGGGTCTCTAATTTGTTGATACACACCTTCTCTGTTCTATAATCACATAAGAATAAATCAGAGCTGGTCAAATCAGGCTAGATGACGGGTACCGGGAGATTATTCTCTTTCCAAACCACTGTTATGGCAACCACCATGTCTCTTGCGGTGTGAGTAGTGGATCCATACTGCTGGAACCACATATCACGTTCAGAATAAACACGGATATGCAAAGCAAAAAATCATGGTTATTTTTACAATGCCCTTTTTAATATGCAATAAAGATTTGCAGCAGAAATGAACATGTGTGTATTAATTTCCATTATGTTCTTTATTTAAAATTAAAATTCTATTTGTTTATTACTAAAATGAAAGAACTTCTCAAAAATTGAAACCCCTCACAGAGGTTTGTACTATTCTTTATGATAAATACAAATTGACTTTGCCCTTCGCCACACTATCCTGAGCTACAGGGCTCCCCACAAAAAAAACGAAAATTAGGTACATTTTATTTAGTTGTTGGAAAGAGAAAACAAGTATTAACTGACAACATCGGTTAATTTACTTTTATCTATTGAAATTATGAACTGTGGCAAAATTTATTGCTTTTTCTTCCGGCCCTAAGATGAATCTTTTAGTTTATTCAAAAAGTAAAATACGTAATGTATGGTCATCATATAGGCTTACGCATTTGTTTCTGCATATTGAACTTTGATCATTGTCTAGAAAGTTTTTGCCACTATTAAAATACAATATTAGCTACGTAATAGGTGTTGATTAGTTTTTCTATTGATGTGCTTCTTACGAGATATACGTTCACTTATACTATAAACCTATAAATTTGTAGATTTCTGAAAAACTAGTTGCCATAAATATTCTAGTAATTTTTATAATGAGAAAATTACAAGTGCCTAGCATCGAAATGATAGTCATCATAACTTCAATAATAATATAATCTGTTCCTTTTGTGTCCCTGGAATACTGCATATTGTATGTTAGAAATTCCCTTCTGTTCTCGTCGAGAAAGCCTACGTTTCACCAAAGTCACACATGAACCGGGAAGAATATTTGTCCAGGCTGCCACATTCTTGATCCTAGAAGGGAAAGCTGGAGGCAGCAGGCAACTGGGAGGTAGGTCACGAACTCCACTGGGATCCCATGGGAGAACAAGTTCTGCTACCAATTTTTGCTTATCTTTGCGTTGATGAGATACTTAGATTCAATGTTAAAGTACAAGAGATTGCACACTGTAGAGGAATTCGAGTTTCATAATTTCTTAAGAAACTATACATTTGTATCATAGCAAATGTTCTACAAAAGCTCTCTACAGTTTTGAATTATCTGGATCGCATTCATGTTTTTCGTTTTGAATTATTTGGATCGCATACTTGTCACAAAGAATGATCTCAAATATGACTTCGCTTCATCCATATTCAAATTTAACCTTGTGTGTATAGCGTGTATAAATAAACTCAAAAATATTTTCTATAAATATAAAATAGTTAAATGAATAGTTTTGTGAATTATTTGTATTATAACGTAGAGTGAAAACGAAAATTATATAAATCATAATCTATAAGATTATAATGATATAATATAAAATTATAATTATATAAGAATAAATATTGAGCTAAATATCATATATACGCACAAATCATTCCTGGTTTTGTGTTTATTACAATACTGAATTTACAGTTTTTGCATCATATTGTGTTAGTGATAGCTTCCATCGGCATAGTACGGCAAACCATTAGGATGAAAAAATTAATACAAGAACTTAAAAATGAGCGGACCAGCTTATGTAAACAAATTCTTAATCCTAAAACAGTCATAAAAATTTCACTCTGTGAATTTCCATGTTTAATTTCGGGTTTAATTAGCAAAGTACATTTTGATAATATTTTCTAAACCTAATAATAATGTTACAGTCAAGTTCATACCTTAACAGACTCCAAATTATCTTCCTTAAAAGGGTCAGAAGAATGCCATATATCAAAAAAACCTTTACGCCATCGGTGAGTTTGGGCCAAGCGAGTGTGTTTCATGCCTCAGCCGCACGCTGCAGAAGGTAAGTGAAAGTGCGGACGAGAGAGCGAGCCAAGCCGAGAGTAGCGGGAAGAGAGAGAGAGACAAGGGGAGGAGGTTGGCTTGGGGCAGTACGACGTTCAGTGATAAACTGAAGCTAATATAGAAGATGACCAACTGGTCCCTGCAACTGATCATTTATACAATAGCTGACTCCAGTCACCGGAGATCCCCACCTCAACGACGCTACTGGCGACGCAATTTTCTTGCCCTTGCAACGACACAGCACTCATCGCCTAAGAGAGTTTGATAAGCTGGTGTTACTCATCAGGGGTTTGTCTTTCCTAAACTTGAAACAGGAATTAAGTTATAGAAAAATTTGGTGCTGCATGCACGAGAAACAGGACTCATGTCAAATCTAAGAAACCTTGCATCTCATCCAGCGAACAAGGGCTTATGAGAACGTAAAATTGTAATAAAGATTGGAAGTAGTTGCTCCAAAGTGCAAAAGACTCGACAGGGCCGTGCTATGTGAGGAATTCAAAATCACTTGTTGACATCCGAGTGCGAGTACTACGAAATCTCATTGGAAGTGCCAGAAAATTACAGTGTGAGTTCAGTGCTATCACTAGAACCATGAAATTTTCGCCATTTCATTCCAATATCCAATTTTTCAGAATTACTTTTTCTGAAGTGATGGCAGGAAAGGCGTTAACACGAGACTGTCGAGTTTTTTCTCTGTTGAGACAAGCAGGAACTTGTGATGGGAATGAGTTCACTGTTGAGGCAGTTTAAAATATTTTAAATAGCTCTCTTTGAATTTACAATAAAATAAAGTGCTAATAGACTATGTAAGGACTTCCTATAGAAAAATAGACTCATTTAATTTCGTAGTTAACAACTACTGAGCTCTCAATACTTTGCTATAGAATTATTGTTCTTTTGAGTGTAAATGCTCTCGTGTCCAGTTCCAACCAGATGAAGCTTTATTCTATTCTGATGTACGCAATCAGGAGAAACACCAGTAAAATTTCAACACATTTTCTTCTAAAAATCAAGGCTTACTTTATCAATCCGGTAGAAAAATCTTATTCCATTGTTGAGGGTAAAACATTTTGGTCAATTTTTCCTCGCATTAAATTTTTTCACAATAACTGTACATTAAAAGAACTCATTATAAATAAATAGTACATTTACTACAGTCGTCTGAACGAAATTGGCATTAATTTCTTGGTGGACAACATTGATATAAAGAATATTAAAAACTGAATAAACTTTATTAAAATCCATATTGATTATGTGATCCGATACGCACTGTGTATCGAAAGAAATCATTTGCAATTGAAAAATCATACCCAAAAAATTCTATTTAGCATCAATGCATTAAAGTCCAAGTTTAAACCATTAGTCAGAACTTAGTGAACTAGTGAAGAATGAGAACTTGGACTTAGTGAAGAGGAGGTCTTTAGTACAGTTGATGGATGTTCACATTTCAGCAGTCATAGGAATTGGTGTCGCGTACTACTACAGGAATGTACAATGTATAGCACTGTTAGATCCTTATCCTCTATTTGATCAAGCTTGTTATAGTCTTCACATGTTGTACGTCGATTGCACTATTTGGGGGCCAGAACTTCCAAATTGCATGTATTCTTACTGTAAATGTTTATCGAAGAAGTATTTCGTGAAGTATGAGAAGCATCCGTTACAGACGTCGTCAAACACGAGTTAATGAATAGCAAAAAAGTAAACGATAACAGCTTTTGAACAAATTGGTCTGCATGTTCGTCAGTACCATTAAATTGTAATTAAGATAATGGAAATTATCGTTACTTAATAAGTATAGTAAAAACACAACGTCGCAAAACCTAGCCGACGGCGCAATAGCTCAGTAGAAGTACATCTACTGCACATAACATAATTCCACACGATGATGCAAGAGTCAAACAAGGCTTCTGGCTTGCGGAAAGTTGTTACTGGAGGTGATGCTCTCATTTATGAAGAGAAACGAACGGTATAAATAGGGTGAGAAGCGGCCGTTACACCTCAACACTATCGCTAGGGAAAGCGTTTAGCACTAGTAAGCGAGCTTAAATAGAATTAATTAACTAACTCTCCGTGCAACTATGCATACGTAACAGTTTACCACTCCCAAAAAACAGATTATTAATTAACAACTAACGACACTGGTGGGAAGAGACGCAGCAAGAGAAGCTATCGAGAAGAATTGTAATATTGTTAGATATGTACATAATACGCAGATATCACAAAATGATAAACGATTGAGCTAAGCATTCCAGGGCATGGAAACACCCTACAGAAATAGAACCCGTTGGTGTTTGAGAAGACAAGCAAAAGAAATTTACGCCTGAGCCTGCAATATTGATCATTGAGGTTGAACTGTAACTCTTTTCTTCGGGAATCTCAGATGTGGGTCATAGTCTTGAAGAGGCGTAAATTAAATGTTTGAAGAGAGATTTATTTGTGTTTGCCATGAAGTTATGTAGTATGTATTGTAGCATGCCTAGAAGTCTGTGCTACAAGCAGTATGTACGCGCAACTACAGTTTTGGTTACACTGTAGTGCACCGTTACAGGGTTGGTACTCCATACCACTACAGAGAATCTGCCAACGTACCATCATATAGTTGCTACAGTTTATGCTCCTGTGACGCTGGTAATGTACAAAGTAAATCAGCAACCGCGGTGGGAAAGCAGGATTAGGAATTGCAGCAGCACAAGTAAAACATTGAGTAGACCAGCGACAGTTCTTGTGGAGCAGGGCTTAAACCTGCACCAATGCTGTTCTTCATGGTATACCTCAATCAAATTCTCAAATAGATTCAAATTCCACCTTATCATGTTTCCAGAGGAAAGGTTCTTGAGAACTACTTAAAATTGAATTGAACTATGGCGATTGAAATAGTATAATGAGAAAATATTTTTCTTAAAGAAAAAAGAGTTCTAACTTGTGTCTCAAAATCTACGAGCATGAATTTTGCGTATCACTCTGCAATCACAATCCATAATGATTAGGATATTGAGTGACGTTATTACTTTCCCAGAACCGTAAGATTGTACGTCGTTATGAGAATACCAAACAACTGAGGATCATTAATGGAACTTGACGTAGAGTGTGAGAGTGCAAAATGGACAAATGTGTAAAAATTTCTACTCAATAAAAAAATAACAATTCAAAAGAAAGGAGAATAACTTTACTTGCTCATAAGAATTCTTCAGAGTTCCAAGCAGAAACTTTACCCAAATACATAAAGTAAAAGATAAAGAAAATGGGTCTTGCATCTTTAGAAATCACATTCCGTAGAGCACGGAAACGTGCAGTATATTACTGGCTTGGATCGGACAAAAATCTCAAAAAGTACCTACTTGCGGTTCCGCTCTAAGGAAAACATCCTGGCTTCCCCGTTCATTTTTACATTGCATCGCATCTTCAACGGGAACAAAAAATTATTCATTCCTCTTATGAGACATCATTTTTCAAACACAATTTTATCCTAATAACTTTCTTTGCTTAAACTGTCGGCGAAACCAAAACAAAGTTGCATGTCTATCATAAAATCCAAGCTCGTTTTATTGTACTGCTCCTTTAATTATATAATCGTACCCCATCTCGTCAACCGCACTCGATCTGACGAGCATTTAAAATCTTAAGGGATGCATTTCTTTAATTATTACACCCTGACAAAAAACTCTTTAACTCACAAGCTTCATGTTAGACTAAAGTCCTTGTGGCATAATTTACCACTTCCTGTCAGGGATGGCTTTTTCCTGCGTACTAGAGTAAGCTAATTGCATAAGTGGACTAAAACATCGCAACGAGTGACATTGTTCGCATTCTGCTAAACTGTCGTACCTAATTGTTCGACCTAATTAATACACAACACACGCTCACAACACAACTGTGCTTCTTCACAAACTGAATGTATTTCTCTGTTCAGAACTGATTGTATACCTATACTGACTTGTAATGATCAACACCAACGCATAGCAAAAACGTTTTACAGGAAAATTGTTTTCGTATCTCCTCAATTTTACTCACAGATCCACTGGTTCTAAATAATCTCAGAATTTATTCAAACTTCAAGTACAATTTAGTGCCTTTTTAGCACTCTATATTTAATGGTCTTTATAGTGCCAAACACGTACGTAAGTCCTTGCTAGCCATACAACAAAACGTAATTTAGAAAATTATTGTCTCATGTAATAATTAATTTTCAAAAAGGTAAAAGCTCCTTACAGTCAGCCCCAAGCAAAGGCGAATAAAGCTAGAGAACTTGCATGCTCCATAAAAATCCTTCGAGATCAGTTAAAATAATCATTTTGATGATCAACATCTACATTCGTTGTAAGAGTTACACCACAATTTTCTAGACCGAAGAAATTGTGCTGGGAAAATGGCGAAAGAACACGTCCGATATATTCAAAGTATGATTGCAACTATACACATGCATATATCTATCAGCGCTCAATCACATGAATGAAAATTTATTGAAAACTGTGGGTCACTTAAGTTTTAAATTGTGATGAGAAGTATTCATTTATTACTACTTAAAACATAACCTTAATTTTAATATACTTATCACGCTGCAGAATGTTGTTTTGTTGCTCAAGCATCACGGAAAGTTGACATCGGGTGATAATGAATCAAAGTATCGATATTACTTTCTTCAGTGCCATAGTTCCAAAACTTCCCTCACTTTGTCTGCTGCTGGTTAGGTCAGCGTGGAATGTGAGTTGCTGCAGTGAAAGTTGATGCTGCGCAGAAAACCACGCGTACAAACGCACCTCCATGCCTGCCAATCTCGCACAATATTCTCGCCGTTCACTCCCGCTGCCCGGAAAGGCGAGCGAGGCAAAAACGAATACTTCGGATTCCTTAGGAGAAATTGTTCATCTGCAGACGCCATCCTACAATTACAAGGTGCGGCAACATCACTTCCTTTTTGGAATGTTTTTCTTTAAAAAAAAGAAGTTATGTTGCCGTACCTTGTGTCAGAGTATTCATATACAGTCAAACTCCTACAACTGAGAGAAAAGGTTTACCATGAAACTGAGAGGACCTCTCAGTTTCATGACGACAAATAATTGCACCAGTTTAGCCCATAATGTAGTTTTCTTTCTAATTTGGAATAAATTTTCGCCGAAATTCGGATTAAAGGTAAACTACAACTGTTTGTAAATATGTAATAGTAACGTGCATACTAATTATTTTGAACACATATATAAAGAATGTGCAAACAAGTAAATGAAATGCCAAAAGTTAACAAAAAAACAAACTTGTGAACAATAAAGGATATGAATCCTATATTAGAGACACTTTTATAGCTATACCTAATTAGCTTTACATTGCATATTTGAAATCAATTAACCTACCTACTGTTTCTGTAACTACCTACTGCTTCTGTTTAAACACGCTTAACTAGTTCTGACAAGCACAGTAAATATAAAACTATAATTTATCAGAATCAGAACCACCGACCTTTGACAGGACAAGCCTTAACACCAAGCATTCTGTGCTAAGCGGGCCTAAGCAGGCAACATCAACTAAACACACATTCCAACAGATGGCAGTGGTAGCCCTCCCAGTTTCATGTCTCTTAACATTGTGAGTTTTCTCAGTTTCGAGTTTCTCAGTTTTTGGAGTTATACTGTATTTTGTACGTCGTCATGTGGATTTTAAGCGACGCTTGAATGAATGTTACACAGCACATCATCCCTAACCAATAATACAGTGCAGGTGATAGTAACAAACCTTATGAAGCACATAATAAAACTAGATAACTAAGGGCTTAGGCTTGATGAAAAAGTGATTCAAATTATGAAGTCTAGAAGTGTTTGAAAATGAACCTAACATTTTTGATGATCCAAAATGATTTTTTCGTGTTTCAACACTGTTTTGATATCAGTTTCTTCAGGAGCGTGAACACTAAACGACCGCCCCCTACCTCTATGCATTAACACACAGAATCTTTCCTCATTCTTGACTGCCATTTAGCTTCTCCAAACATAAATGTGTGCGATCGCTCAGTATATGCACATCACTCTATTTGAAGCCCAAATTGTGAAAAATTTAACATCTCTATTTAACAACAATCTATGAAGCTTTAAAGGCATACTATTTTTTCTAGACACAGCCTTTTAATTTTTTCCACAATCACAAATATCTGGTGAAATACTATGCCAGTTCAGTTCCATTTCAAATACTAGAATAATTTGCTAATCTTTATCCAATGGTTGCCAATCTTATTTTAGGTGCAATGCAATACGGGCAGTGTGTTTTCAAATTCAAATTATATCTTTTTTTATAATGAAAATGAGTGTAGTTCTTGCTCAAAACCAAGCTTACAATTTATACATTTTCATGGTTTGCCATTCTCCTTTCGATCGTTATCATTTGATTAATTTTATTACTAAGCTTTTCTGCTTTAGAAGTCAATTAGCGAAGTATTATGAGAATAAAAATTCTCTTCGATCGCAAAGCAGCCCGACACACTGATGACTGAACGTAGGTCCCCTGTTTTCCTGTCAACAAGCTAATGGAAACAAATAATAATTATTTGTAGCTAGAAAGTATTTATTGGAACTTAATAAATACTTAATTTAAACTGGTAAATTCTTTTTTGAGAGTAACTTCTTGAAACTATTAAGTGGTTGTAGCTACTGGTAACTGGTGTGTAACAACTATTCCTTATTGGTAGTTACTTAGTGTTACTAGGTACATACTTGAAAATAGTTGGTAGCAAGAAGCTTGTTGAGTAGTTCAATTTTCTCTTTTTTCCCCTGAACTACAATTGAAGATTACTGAAGTAAATATGATTGGTTGCAGCATGAAAAATAAGAACTGGTTTACAGAGGGATATAAGAAATTAAAAGGAAAGCAACATTCGGGCGTACTGCTATAGAACGACAGAAAATGCTGGTTACAATCAAGAATCTACTTATATAATAGAAAGTGCATCTCAATCTCTCTCACTCTGTCTCTCTCTCCCTCTTTCTCTCTCTCTCCCTCTCTCTCTCTCTTGCTCTCTATTTGTGTGTGGCCGTCCCATTACTTTCTATTTATTACTGAAAGAAAATTGTTGAACTGAAATCAGAACGAGAATTGAAAATCATTAACAAATATTACTTGAAGCAGTAAAATCTGCTTGGTGATATTGGAACATACGAAACAAAATATGTGTTTTCAAATATCATTCATTGTATCGTTTTAACACATCAGAAAACGGAAATAAATAAAATTGGTGTCCATTGAAAACCATATGGTTTCCCTTCCAATGATGAACAAAAATTTTGATCAAGTAAGTCTTACTGATGGCAATACTGTACTCTGATTTCATTAAGATACGTAAATAACAATTAATAAAACTCAAATATTTTGCACATTTTAGTAACGAATGAGAACGTGAACGACTTGCTAGGTAGAATACGTGTGTAGATGTCATTTTAAACTACTCAAAGATGCCAGAAAATATATATTCGACCAGGTAAAAAGATATGATTTTGATGAAATGAATGAGAAAGTATGTAACTAATTTTATACATTTTTAAAGCATTAATAAAAACAAGTTTTGTGATTACATAAAGTTCATCACGAGAAAAATAACTTCGTGTCTATTGTTAATTACGTTGAACATACAAAGTTCTGTACCTTCTGTGATGTAATAATTTCAGTGATTCCACTAAATTGTCCTAATGCAGTCATTTACTATTTTCATCGCATTAGGCAAGGAAGTAGAATAAAGGTATTTAAACGTTCACATTTTTTCTTACCTTGTTTTAATCGATTTATTGTTTCAAACTGAGCTCAAAATTATTTTTTTCCCTTTTGAAAATCTACAGTTGTTTTCGACATGATGAATTTTCGTTTCTCGATGAACAATCCCATTCAAGAACAGGAGTTGTTCTTAATTCTAGGCCAATTTGAACACATAATAACTTATTTTCTTTCTAACGTGATACCTCTAAATTTTGCATCTTGGTCCGGTGAATGCAGGACATCCTCCCGTGTTTGGAACGGTAAACCTTCCTTGGAAGCAGTTTGATTTTGCAGTAAAGTAATACGTAGTCAGAATTACAGGTGGCATGAGCGGGTGAGAAGCACCTCCTTAAAGCTCTTAATTCTGGTGATGACCATGTCAAGCTGCTGCCACTTCTTATATTAAGGGTGGCGCCATGACACTCCATGTTGTGGCTTCGTCTGGATTTAATCAGTAGTTTGTAGCGCAGAAGCTGTGATCAAAGCAGAGCTTCAATGAATGCTGCCCTATCTTGTTTATCTTACCAACTCCAAAGCAACCAAGAAGGTAGACGATAGATCATTATTTGTACCTTGACTGACGTTAAAGTCACCTAGGACGAGCCGGTGTTAGTTGTGTATATTCTTGCTGATATTGAAGTTAACAATGAAAAGTGAACTAATTATTAAATGCCATGCTAAATATGAACTATATTAATGATATATGCATGCATTATAATCTCTTTAAACTTCTATTTCAGGTAATAAACGATTTTTAACTATGAATAAAAGTAAACGAGAAGCCAGTTTTAACACGAAAAATCATAATAGTTCGACCTAGACTAATTTTGGGATGCTTAATAGGAACTGAAATCGGATTTTCTTTAAATTATCACAATATTCGTTATGAAAAAATATGTCATTATTATAGCACTAATAGCACTTTTTTACTATACTTTATTCATTACAGGATATTCCTGTGCAGCTTAAAATGAAGTTTTATTTTTGTGTAAACACTCATGAATATACGGAGATACTTTTCTGATGACATACGTCATCAAAATGTTTTCTTTCGCACTATTCAAAGAAAATGTTAGAGAATTGTAATGAGGACACCATAATAACTTTCAGTAGAAATGGGTAGAACCCGATAGATATTTTCCCCCTGGCTATAATGCTCATAATAGTCCACTTTCTTTCTTCAATTTGGCTGAATTAAACGATCTAGTCAGAGTTTTGTACTTGTCAAAGATGCGCGCTGAATTATCTGCATTCAGGTTGCATGAAAAAGACTGTAGAACCTGGTACCAAGGAGGTAGACCATGGATCATTTTTGTACCTTCTCTGATGTTGAAGTTACCGAATACACGCTTTGTCGTTGGTGTCTGATAACCTTCTTTTTGTCCTCGGAATTTCCACTAGAAGGCTTGTTTGTGCCTAGTGATCAGTGTACCTCAATGTTTTCTTTCATCGTTATCGCTTCCTGTTGCCGTTCCATGCACAATCGTTATTTCACGTTGAGTTGCTGGATGTACTACAAGAAAACGAGCGGGCGACGTTTTGCGTCGGTCACTTTGAGCAATTTGTAGCGGGTTTTTAATTTGATTCTGGTTGTTGTGGGTAACTTCCGAGGACTGGAGCTATAAAGCTAGTTCATAATTCGTGTTTTCTATCGTTTGTATTACAATAATTCTAATTACTGACTTAGTTATTGAATCTGTTGTGACGGGATTTCGATGTGAGCTGATGATTCTAAACGTGCACGGCAGAATTTACCATTTTTATGATATATAACCATTCATGTGATACAATTACAAGCTGAAACTTGTCTTGCAGTTTTAAAGTCTCATAATTTCGTTTTCTGAACTCCTTTGGTGCTTGAGTTACGCTCCATACCTTTATCCATCAAATGCCTTACAATGTCTACTCACGTAATCATTCACACGTAATATATATTCACGTAATTATTTATATTTAGTTTCTTTTTTCAAACCAAAAATTCATCCAGTAAGCAGCTCGTAATTGGATGAAAGAATATGCGGTAAGACCTCGCGAACGCTTGTTCCTGATACTTCAAATAGGAACAATTGACATGGCCGTCACTTGAAGAGCGCATATAATTAACAGTTATGTAAAGTTATTTGTTTCTACAGTGACGTTAACGAACACGTTACTGCAAAGCTCAACTACTAATTTGCAAAATTTTCTATTGTGAATAATACATGTGATACAAACAATGTACAAAAGGTGCCGTATTGACGATGTATTGAATCAAAAGGGTATAAGCGTTTAATCTGTAACGTACGTAGTACTAATAAGAGATTTTCAAATCTGTTTAAGGCAGTTTTTCATAAAATAAAAAACATTGAAAAACCAAACACTGAATTCACACAATGTGTTTGACTAAAGGCTCTGTAGATCGAAATAAAAATGGATTTCATATATTTTGAAACTTAAAAAATGATTTTTAAAAAATTATTTTTGCCAAAGTATCTGTGTCTAGTAAATCCTAGAGGACTGAGTAACAAGAATAATTTCATCTTCATAAAGAAGTTTTATCAAGTAATCCTCCTAAACGTTTGAACAGCACTTATAATAATTCGTTATAGTTTTCACTTGGCTCATCTGAAGCCTAGTCTTGCGTTTAGGCTAGTTACAGTCATGACAAAATGGGTCAAGACGAGCATGAAGCATGACTGGAAGTTTGTCGTGTTCACAGAATAGGTACTCGATGGCCTTAATGGATGATCCAAAGATTTGGTTTGCAATGGTGTCATCATCGTTGAAAAGGAAAAAGGCAGATGTGTACAAGTAATTCGCAGAACCGGAGCTATTAATACTATAATCATCTTATCAGCCCGGTAAAAATTCCCGAGTGTTTTAACATTAACGAAGCATATTATGATCATCCTTTGAATGAAGCACAGTTTTGTTGACTTGAAAAGGAATTTTCGGCCTTTTGAAATAAAATTTTATTCATACAATACGACGCACTTTAAATTAAATAAACAACCCACACATTCAGCGAATGCAATTCAGCAAAATATGACTGCAAAAGACTTTAAAAGCAATGATTTGATGATGTGGCCACCGTCTTCGTCAGATTTGAACTCAATTGAAAATTGGCTGGTCATTATAATGAGCGAAATTTACACGAATGAACAGTTTTTCACTACAAAAGCAGCATTATGAGATATAAAAGTAGCACCGAGATCAGGTTTTCAAGATTATTAGATGTTTGATAAGTATTCAATAAATGTGTTTTTTGTCGTTATTCTCTGTTTGCAATAATTTCTGTCACTTCAATTGTTCTTTGATCATTAATTGATGCTTAAAAATTGTAAATAGAACTAATGGCGCAAGCGAGTAAAAATAACTAATTTTTACAAAAAAAAATAGTTTTATACAGAATTGATTGCAAGCATTACAAAAAATTTAATCAAACAACTTACCTGTAGTAGACTACGCGCACTCAGTATATTTCCGATTCGTATTCCTTTTTCAGAATATATTTTGAGTAATATTGGAATGGACTATTAGACTATAACGAATATAAGATTATGTACATTGAGCGTTCTTACATTTTTCAAGCCTAAATAATTAAGGAAGAATAGTGCGTAAAAATATATCCACTTACCAGTAGTGAGCTATCTGATCTGTTTTTGACGAGGTTTGGTGGCTGGAACTCCGTCGAGCACAACTCAAACTTCCCAGTCTTAGAGCTTCTTGAGCTGCTGTCGCCACTGCACAGTTAAAGTTATTTCAATATAGCATACTAATCGAACATGTTAGTATACAAATTTAAAACTTTGTCACGATGTGAAGATTACTGCAGAATAATTAGAATTTTAAAAATAACATTAGATTGCCAGTTACGAACAAATCAGAATATTCTTTTGATGGATGGTAGAAAATTAAGAAAGTATACGGTGGTTATTTGCCGGACGAGCTTTCAGACGCTTTCATTCCTTATAGGAACTATAATAGCTACTTGTCACTGTTAGTCATATATCTTTATAGATCGTGGGTAGTACCTAAAAAATTTACCTTTAATATGATGCAAGGTATTGTTGACCCTACAACGCCATTCTTACCTGACGGCAAAGTGGTTGAAAGAGTGTGACAGCAGTGAAAGTCCCACTGTACAATGCCTATTCAATGCTCTTGCGTGCATAACTCATTGTTATACCTATCGTCCTAATTAGATGTCCCAATGTTTCGTAGGAAACACTAATGCTTAAAACGACATTACGCTTTCGTGTCAGAGCTAACGTTTAATTTATGTTCATTTTATTCAGCTTCAAAATATTGAGTTAATCTATTATGTTTTCACTCCTTGGTGCAAGTAATGTAAACATTAACTGAGGTTTATCTAACAGACATATAACTGGTCAACCAATTAGTGCAATACGTAAGAGTGTTAATCTTAGGAGCGACATTTAGGTTACGCCAGATGTCAAAAATCCCACAAGACACACGGGTCTTGCAATCGCCTGTTCTACGGATGTGAGAAGGAAATTATGTTAAAAAAGTAATGTGCACACTAAGAAGGCATTATCAAATTTTGCCGATGTTTGATCGGCATTATGGTTTAATACAAAGACCGATATTCCCGTTGACATTTATTGTTTAATACAATATTTGGGAATGGTATTGTCAAGTTCAACGTTCATCAAAACGGCTTTAGTAGAGGAGTTGTTATGAACCACTGCAGGTTAAATAGGACCGAATCAAAATGTTTTTCACCATGGAAAAAAAACGGCTAGAGATTGAATCTTAAACGTTTCTTGCGCAGTTGAGAATATTTATGTCGATTCTGTTAAGATCTGAGACTGTTCAATAATACACCATACGCTATCAAAAACACATAAGATAGCGTATAAAAATACACCATAAGATGATAAATATTAAAGTGATTGTAGCCTTCACAAAAATGAAGTGATTGGGCCTGTTTCATAAGATTGCAACTAAGAGCGTTTGCTAAAAATTTCAACACTTCATTCTGATATGAAAGGCAACAGCTAAGTTTGACTGACTGAGGCGAGTATTTTCTAGAGATTTTATGCATGTGACCAACAGAAGACAGAGGTATCTCCTCGTAAGGATATATGTTTGTAAAAGCAAACTTAGGCGACCTAATTGACTTAAATTGGCTAACTTTATTCATTGAAAACGACATACGACAAATAATAGCGTAAAATTATTTCAAAATCTAGTGAGTTAAGAAAAAATTGGCCTCTTGTTAACTGTGGCAAGCATCCATCACGTCAAACATTCCCATTAACTGCAGTATGAAGTTGGGCATCAAGTTTGTGCTTCACATAGGGTGTTTATAATTTTTAGCAAACGCTAGCTGAATTGAAGACAGTAATAATATTATAAGTAGCTGCTTCTGTCACATTTCTACTTATGCAAATCTTTTGCATATATTTGTCAATTTCTGAAGGAAATAAACTTTTTACTCTATTTGAAGAGTTCCAAAATACGCGTAGTAGCCAATGTTGACCAAAATGTTCACCGAATGGCAGGATATATGTACAGTATAATAATGGAGTTTGCAGCTATGCTCTCGCCAACAGCTGTTAAACAGAAGTCCTGCATCAAATACACAATCATCAGAGTAGTAAAGGAAATCGATAATCCGCGATTTCATTAAGCGTGTTAGCAAAACCGTGACAGAAATGAGCGATCAATGAACAGCACGTGTCGCTGATGCATAACTTCGGCCTGGAGCTCAAATCTGTATATAAAGAATAGGTCCATTTTTTTCAAGTGTAGATTTTGACATTTACCGCCATAAAATCATACAAGTCCTTCATTTCCTAAATATTATTTTAAATTACAGTCTCACCTGGTAAAGTTTGATTTCGTGTGGCTCGTGATCTCGAAGCGACTTGGCTTCATCCTAGGCCTGGATGACTTCACGATGACTGGAACACATTTTGCGAAGTTGTTTTTGGCAGACCCACATTTCTGGTTTACGAGTGTTTCCTCCTTCAAATTATTCAGTGCGATAAGTTGCTCTTCACCATCGTGTGCATACTCATATTGTTCATGAGTTTTTGTACTACGTAAATTATGGCCTGTGCCAGCGAAAATGCCTTCAATTTTTTTCGGTATTCTGCTCTGATTGCTCTTGGGACCTAGAACAGTTGATTCATCCTTATTTGCTAAGTCTACTACTGGCTTAACTTTGGTATTTCCACGTGGTAAATTAGTGTTATCACAGGAAAGCTTTTTCTGTTCCATTTCTATCGCATTTTTCCTCTGTACAAAAGCATTGGCTTCTGTTCGGTGCTGCATAATACTTCCTAACGAATGATTGAACTTTGACTCCATTCTACGTTCATTCGTAGAGCCCTGTATTTTCTGCATAATCGGTGTGATCCTTTTTGAACTTCCGCTTGTCTTTATTGTTAATTCTGTATCAAAGACCTTTGGTGACTGCAGGACTACCGTAGAGTCAGTCGGGTCGCTAGGTGCACTGTAGCTAGATCCATGTTTTAAGCCGGTTAGCCGTTTGGCGAATTTACTGGGCCGAATCTCATCGATGAAGTGAGTGCCGATTCTCTTAAGCGAACCTCCATGGGAAAGTTCGCTCATTTTACTAGTTTTTTTGATATTGTAATCATTTCCGACATCCGATAATAGGTTTTGCAAGTTTTCTTTTTCGACACAGTCGGTTTTAGAGAACTTTGAGCTTTTACCCAAGTTAGGAACGTCAGAAAACTTTCCACCGTTTTCTTCATTGTTGTTGTCTTTTTGCTCGTCGCATTTATTCACAATCATACCTTTTCTTTTGTACACCATACCTAGCTCAGTTCGTGAAGAGGATTTGTGTAAAGTGTCAGAATCATGAACAGGTTGTGTAAATAAATAGGCACCTGGAAAAACGCGATCTTCCGGTGGACATTTTTCCTCTCCAAGATTACAAAACTTAACTTTCTTTTTCTTTCGTTCTCGTGAATCCGCTTCAGATTTTTCACGTTTGAAAGTCGTTAAAATGGTTCGTTCGGTTTTCGTTTCGTTGAAATTGTCGGAAAACGAGTCAAAACTTGGTTCCATATTAGTCGAGTTACCACTGTAAGCATCGACTTCGAATTGTGTTTTCAACTTTTTGACTTTTTGCATGTCAAGTTCGATTGCATTGTCATCGCTTTGCAGCTCACCATTCATATCCATAGCTGAAGCTAGGAAAACCTTTCAAGTTATTTCCTCAGAACTGTCAGCCAGGTGCACTCTAAAATGACCTCATAGACAGAACAGTGAGCATGCAGTATCACTGTACGTGTTGTTAGTTCTCTTTGGGCTTCTTTCTCGAATTGGTGCCCTGAGTCGCCGTGCCGAAGAGAGCCGTCAGTTAAACTCATCACGCGCGCTCTGCATCTTCGAGGAGTGTAGAAGTTGCAGTCTGCCGTCAACAACTGAAAAGTATAAAAAATACGTTACATTGTGCTGTGAAATCCCCCTTCTATGTTCAGAATATTTTAAATGCTAGCATAAACCAGAGTGACGTAGGCGGTGACTGATGCGCAGCCTGGAGACGCAATAGGAAGTTCCTCGTAAGTTAGTTGAAATCATCTCGTATTACAATGTAAACGACATCGAGCAGATATTTGCACTAAAACAATCGTTAGATACTTTTCACAGGTTAGACATAAGAGTTTTCGTAGCTATACGTTTATGATTAACTGGTTTTACGTCATCAGATGCAGTGTTTTAAATTGTTCTTTAAAATGCACAACTTTTTTATTACAGAAACAGTCGCTGCAGGTATTCTCACGATGATGTTTGTAAAACAGCCAATAAAAAACAAGTTGAGGCCCGTGCTACATTATTGTGAACTAAATGCAAATTTTTCGCGCCACACTGGTGACGATATAATCTATTACTGCAACGAGACATTACATAAATAGCAACGCGTAGGAAAAAACATGCCAATAGTAAACCTGAAAATAGCTTACTTACAATTGATTGTTGATAAGGAATAGTAGAGCTAAAAATAGTAAGAATTTACATAGTTATGACACTGCTAATGAGACTAGTTGTTCAGCTAGCACGAAACCTAGCTAGAGTCTATGTATGACACAAATATACATACATTCAGAGTCAAAACTTTTTTCTGTTGGCCAAGTTTTCTATTACCAGAAGTCTTCGTAAAAGAAGGCAAAACCTGCACAGGACGTTACCGCACGCACAGAATGCGTGAGGAGATGGGTGTAGTTCACGAATTGTTTCCTAGCTCCAAAAATATAAATTGAAATGCGTATAAATTGTCATAAGAGTGCCAACGTTTACCAAAAGAGCGAAATTTGTATTAGTATAAAAATATTTGTGCACTAAACCATCTGTAAGGGCAAAATTTACACTCCTAAGGTTCATCCAAGAAATGGGCTCAGACTCTTGCTTAACCGAAATTAAAGGAGGTAATGAATAATCTTATTATATAATTTGGCATTAGTAATTTACAATTTAGGAAAACATACAATTAATTATGGATGAAATTGAATACACGAGTAATCGTAACTCAGACTAACAGAACTGCTTGATTAGGAAGGAACAAAATCAATGGAACTGTATTCAGCCAGCCATAATGGTGTAAGATTGAACTTCTAACTAACAATCTATCTATGTATTTTTCTGTGTTTTTATGCTGCACTAATACGGGTATACATAAGGTGCAGTCAAAAAGGTCAGGCCTGACCGAGAAGAAAATACACTTGCTTTATTTATGAATAAACAAACATTACAAATTTACGTTAGCAATGTTTCCACAGCTTCCTATGTATTATTCAGCCTTCCTATCGCTTACCGACTGACGGGTAGATGAATACCTCAATGAAGTTCAAAACAGGGCACCTAACCAAAAGAACGAAGAAGAATTTGCGTGAAAGAAAGTCGGATCCGTTTACCTACACCGTCAGTTTTGGATATCAGCCCATTGTCAGATAAGGATACAAATGATAATATTAAAAACCAGACAGTTCACGTGAAAATTCCACAATTTAGATTTGACTTATTTGAAATTATTATAAAGATGAACGTATTAAAGATTTACGACGAACTATTGT
>VCRD01001288.1:16872-39098 GCA_006783055.1 Trinorchestia longiramus
GAACTCATGGGCAAGCAAGGTTAACCCGTTTTATTAACGTTCTTTGCCTTTTTTCCTGTAGGCTGGGCCAGATTTGAGAAATAATTTCAGAGGCAGCCATGAAACCGTTATTGGAAAAAAGTTGTCGGCAAAACAGGGCAAATGTCACACATCTGTCTCCATTCCAGTTATTTAAAATAATAAGGCTAGTCAACGACCTCGCTCCAGGCTTTAGCTTTTCAATAGCAAACGGAGCTGTCCAGACAACGTTACTGTTTTCAAGTGCTGGAACTAGCAGTCGTCGACAGAAAAAACAGAGATTTTCGTGTGTTCCTGATGGCGCATAACGATTTATTGTGTGTATATTATTTGCTGGCTGCTCCAAGATGGGAAAAATAATGATGCATGTGCGTTGGAACGACTCCAGGATTGTGCTGATAGTCGTACTTACGAGCCAGGGAGTCTGGCTTCACCGTCCGTCACTGGCGTATGATTATTTAGTTGCAGAGGGCACTGCGTAGCACGCGTCAGAATTGACGGACGCTGGCATTTCGATATCACCTTAAATTATGTATATACGAGGTAGAAAAATATGTAACTTCAATTGCAAACAATGTAACATATGCAAAGATAGCTCGATTTTGGTTTTAAATCTCGAGGACTTCATAGAGTTAAAAAATCACCGCAACTGCGAAGTCCTTCCAGTATGGAGCTCCTGTCACCTCTATGAATTACTATGAAAACTTGTAATTCTGTGAAATGTTCAAAAGCAAACCATTACGTGATTCATCAACAGTATGAGTTTCAAGTATTCATGACTTGCACTTTATTGAACAGTAATAGAAAATACTTAAGCTTATAAGTTGTACTGGCACCTTTACTTCTGATATTATCAATCAACTTCTTATACACACACCATGTACCATTTTTCATGTACTCTTCCAGCTGTTTTTTCTTGAGTTTTTACACCCAACAACTAAAATATGTTAACCTGCAAATTCCTTTTGAAAAGCTTCAAAAAGCTACCTTTGCGTTATCCCTTACGGTGTGAACACATCTCAAGCGCCAGTTTTTTACAAAAGATGACCGTAACTACGGATTGCAAATGTGCTCATGAATTATCCCTGAGGAAATTTTCCTGAATGAAAGTTTCACCAGAGCAAGAAAATTGGTTCCGTATTCAATTGCTTTGGAATTCTGATCCAGCAAAGCAGAGAGGATAAGAACGTTCGAACAACGTCACCGAAATCGTACAAAGCACGACCGTGCTGTACTTTAAATCTACTACGTAATATTTTGTTTAGCCTCCTTATGGAGGTAAAGATTAAAAGTTACGCTTTCAAATTCAGTGAATAAGATAAAATAGGACATGGCAAAATAAATTTTGCTCATTTCTTGGATGCTACCCAAGTGCTATGTCGTCTAAAGTTAAAGCATTACACACAGGCCCCAGGAGTAAAAATGAATCGGAGGAGGAGGAGGAAGAGGAGGGGTAACAGTCATACTCTCACTCATCAGTTTTTACGAAATAATATCCCGACTTACATTACACAATAATTTTATGATTTTAGGTATACAAGAATTAGATGATTCTTGGTACACAATGGATATTTGAGACCTGGTTCACTTATATATGGCTTTTGATGCGCAATTAATAATACGACTTACAAAAGACAAATATCACATATCGTTTGGTGAACAATAATTATAAAACTCACAGCATAGATTAATATAACTCTGAAGTACACATAAATATGACTCGTATTACGTAATAATCATTCTACAACTCGTAATACAGAAGTGTTATATATTTCGCTATACACACCTATTACATGACTGTATGAACATAATTAGTACCGAATACATAACTTGTGGTACGTAATGGTTGCATAACTCATGGTATACAGAAAGTACATAGCTCGTAGAACACACTATGTGACGCATAACTATTTCCCAAAATGCAACGAGGTACATACAAACACAGGGACAATACTTTATGCTTGAGTACGTGTGTGGGTAACTCATCTTCAACATGGGTGAGCAGCTGATGAGGTAGTCTCAAGAAAGATAACACAATTTGTCTACAGATTGACTAGGCCAATCATCAAACGATGACTCTATCAGTTTATTGACTGATAGTTATGATTTAATTTTATTCCAAAATTACTTCAGGATTCTTGTAATTTATAAGGAGCAATTTTTTATACTTCTGTTTTTTTCTTTTATACTTACAAGCATCAAAAAATATGTTTACAGGAGTCAATTTTATCATATGTAAATATGTAGTCCTTGAACGCACATAGAACGCATAATATATACGTTTTCACATAGTTGATAATAATTAGGGCACAGAATACCTATGCCTTGTCTATATATACGCTCAAATTTCCACGAAGACTGACCAAACACAACTATTTTGTCGCTTAATGCGAATTAAGTGTAAAATCACTCTCAAAAATTAGGTATTAAAACAATATTACCTGTATTTGAAGCCAATGTTGATTTTTTAACGCGTCGTGCAAGCGTATCATGCCGCTGATGCATGACCATGAAGAGTGAATGCCCATGATGACCGATCATTGCTACAATTCAAACATTCCGCTCTGAGTAAGAGTTGAATATGTGGGTGAATGAGGCTGAATATTTCTAGATTCGGAACTGTAGATCATTTGTTGGATCAGTTGAAATAACTGGACTTAATTTATTGTTACTGGTATACATTTAAATGATTGAAGGCTTGCCTGCTTTGGGAGAAAATTTATATAAAACAGCCTACAACTTACGCACTTTATCACAACCTGCAACCAAGGGCCTGATCTCTGTATATACATAAGAGTAACCAAATTTAAAGTACTGTATAAACTTAAAAATGCATCAAAGTTTTGCTTGTGATCACAATTGCTTGGTCTCGCAAGAAATAATGCATTAAAAAAACGCAAAAATCCTGAAATCATGAGACTGGGGCGTACGCCTGCGTGCGCCGCGAGCTCGGCATTATGCACATCGCCGTGTTGATGTTGCAGCAGAACTTGTGTGTGAAAAACTCTTTCTTTGCTCAGTGCACTTGTGCTTGTCTTTACCATGGAGCTTCTGGGGACCGCACGACGGGAGCCCAGCCCCCTCCCCCTCGGGCAAATAAATATTTGCGAAGTAGGAAGGCCGGCTGCTGCACCACAAGCCGGGTCACCTGCTCTACATATCTGTGCCTCGTCTGCAGAGTTTGCATCAGTGTGTGTGCGAGTTATTTTCCCTAGGAAATGATTTTTATCAATGCGTGGCTGATTATCCAAAAATTTTGATCTGAACCCTTCGATTCTGAGAAATTATAAATATTTTTAGTTTTATTTAAAGATAGAAGACTAAAAAAGTGCGTTGATATGTTTAGAAGATATTGTGCGAAATAAAATTGAATAGCAATTAGAAAATGGTTATTCAATTTCAAGGTGAGATTAAGTTCGACTCATATTTACTACATGAACTAAAAAGTTGTATTAAATACGTGGAGGCAAAGAAAGGCTGAAGTTATTTTCGAATATTTACATGTAAAATTTTTGAAATGTTTCAAAGTGAGATACTAACACATTTGTACATATTGCGTAGATGCAGATATTATCTACACGGGTTTGCTTACATAAATATGTAAGCATAGCATGCTAATGGTGCTCGTATCTCTTGAGCCTTATTTGTGCTCTGTTTCTGGTTTGTGAAGCTTATACTGCACCCTGAAGGTAAAAAATTCATAAAAATTTGTAGATGCATGCGTAATTTAATATGAGGATAAAGTTAAATGTTCTCAAGTGTAACAGGCACAATGTGTGAGTAATTTTACATTTACTCTAGAGTTTTCTTTGATTCTTCTTTAAAATTCTCATTTGTATCGAATCTCATACACGCGAATCGTTTTATTGTTATTTCAATCAAAATAATAGTTTTAACTCTGTCTTCAATTGTAGTTTTAAAGAATTATTTTCTTTTCTAGATCAACGAATTGTGGATTTATGATTAAAACAAAGTGATGAGAAGTGAATAGAGTTTGAATGGTGTAAGTTTCGAATTGCATGAGTTGCCCACAGGTTCTTGTTTTGAATGCCACAATATAAAAACCATTACCGTGTAAGCAGCATTTAACTTAATCAATCGAAAGAAGTGTATATGACGAGCACATAATTAAAGACAAAAAATTGGGAAGTAACTGTACTAGCTCCGAAGGCATCAAAATTACCTACGTCAATCTGACCGTTGCAGATGATCAGTATCTCAGAATTGCTAATCTAAAGAGCATTTGAAGCGGAAAATGATCTCAAACAGCTATTTAGAATAATGCTTCTCAACACCACTTCCATATATGTAGATGCAAAAATGTGTTTGCAATCGGTCTTAACAAAAATAAGAAAAAATAAATCGGTGTTGAGTATATGCTGTAATTACGTTCAAAAGTTTTTACATTTATTTTTCGGTTAGGGCAGAATTCAACGTAGTAAAATAAATTCTTTAGAAATTCATATGACGCTTTGTCTTCATGCATGAATGGATATCGAGCAAAGTGAGCTAAAAAAATCAAAAAAGCTTTAGAAATTGCAGTAATATTAGATAATAAAAATTCTTACTAAGGTCAAATGATGAAAAACGATATTCCATTGAATTGGAATTTGTGAGCACTTAGAGAGTAATGATGTGATATGACTCCCATCACAACGCAAACGCCGGAAAAAGCTTAGTATTGTTTCTATGTAGTTGTAGGCTGTCTGTAATTTGTATCAATTGAAGCAGATCCTGTTTGGGGAAATTGCTCGATAACAAGTTATAATGCCTCTATCGCAATATTTATCCTTCATAAGAAAAAATGAGGTGCACCATTAGATCGTTCAAGACAAGACTCTTGATGCACAAAGTTTTTGTTTTCCTCTGGCCCTAATAAGCAACTCTCGCTGTAAGCGCCGAGGGGCAACATGTTTTTGCGATGGCATCTCGGATGGGTCTGGGCCTTGCAACATCTTGCTCTCAATCGTCCTAAATAAAGCTCGTAGCGTGCAAGAGTGCGGTATTATTTTCATATTAACGTAATAGCAGGCTCCGCAAACACCTAATGAGGCATGAAGCATAACTCACCTCATACAAAAACTCCACGGCAGCCCCCGCCAGCTACAGACCACCGGGCGGCAGCAGCTACTGCCTTGTACACTTTCATTGCACTGCGGTCTATAGTTCCACAAACACAAAGTGATGAAAAAAATTCCTACCACGGTTTTGTCAATTTGATCATGCAGCTATAGAGCATGGGTTTAAAACGTTGTTGTCCATGTTTCCTTTAGAGGTAGCTGGACTTACAGTTCTTTATGGAGATATCAATCTTCTAAAATCAAAAACAAAACGAGTGACAGGTCCAACGGTACCAATAGTTCAAATTTGAATGACTTATACACTCAGTTTAAAACCATCTTTGTAACGCAATCGAGACTTTGATAATTAGAACACAGTGTTGGAAAATGTTCAATGTTCATCAGGTTGGAAACAAGGCTTTCAGATAAGATTAGATTAGCCTCCTCACGTACTCAAATCCAAAACATGGGAGCAAGATATCTGAGAAGAGTCCTCTTCTGAAATTGGTGCACTTGATATACATAGAAGAGAGTGTCATGGCATGCAATTTAGAGATCTATTTTATTATTTATATTAGCTAGGTATAGGTCATGGCTACGGTATGGGAATGTGATAGAGATCTGAGGTGAGCTGTGCCCCTCTTCAACTCTGTGCCCCTGTGGGATGTCAAAATCGAAAGTTTTGATGGACGTCACTGACCAACATGTTGTCAAACTAGAAAATACTCAATCGAGCCATAGACACTCAAAATAAGTTTAAGTCATTTGCCTTGTTTAGGATACATCAAAATTGTAAAAATGAGGTTTGCTTGTTTGCTTCATTAGGTGAGTTCTAGCCAATTATAAAAACTCATAATGGGTAACATTAACGGCTAAAGAGTCATGGTTGAATAGAAAAACCATGCCTACTCTGTCGTCTAAAAAACAGCAAACGTTTCCAAAGAAACAAATCAATGATTGCGTTTGAAGTAAACCTAGAATGCAGTCTCTGGCTTTTATAAAATGCTTTTAAGATAATGAAGGAGTATCGCTTCAGCCTTCAAATCAATACGGACGTTGAAATCTAAGTTCCGGAGCTGGAACATCGCAGTCTCAGAGCATTGACCGCACTCAGGCTTCTCGGTGGAATTTCCTAAAAAAAATATTTTACAAAAAACAGTAACATGAGCGGTTTGTGCACAGCTCGATGAAAATAATCAGCCTTTATGTGTACTTTGAGAGAAACAAATGAAAGCTAACGGTCGCTTCCAGAGGGCATTAGCTATTTGCTAATGGCAAACCCACTGTGATTAATTTTTGAACGGAGCGTAGAACTCGGATGTAGAGTGGCAGCTACTATTCTCTCATATGTTAAATACTCATATGCGAGTAAATAAAAATAGAAATTGTTATTATTATTTTATTGTTAACTATTGTGAAAATTACACGACATCATTTATATTAGTCGTATAATTAAATTAATTCTTTGCACACCGGCAGCAAGAGAAGCTGGTTATGAATAGCCTGCGATAGATATTGAAAGTGATAGTTCTAATAACATTTAATTATTCATATGAACAGTAAGCACCACGGTGAGTTGTTGATGTGAACAGTAGGCCCCATGGTGATTTATTGACGTGAATAGTAAGAAACACGGTGGGTTGTTGATGCAAACATCATGCAACACGGTGAGCTGTTTATGCAAACCGTAAGCAACACGGTGAGCTGTTGATGCAAATAACATACAACACTGTCCGCTGTTGATACAAACACAAGGCAACACGGTGAGCTGTTGATGGTAACATCATGCAACACGGTGAGCTGTTGATGCAAACGTCAGGCAACACGGTGAGCTGTTGATCCAGCATCCATATGATATGATACATGCAACACAGGATATTTGACAAGACTCATCCTTATTTTGCACACCGACCACCTTGAAAAATCTACTGTAACTCGTGCCGTTGACACGCGCTGGTGAGGACAGTGTGCTGAACAGAGTTGGAGTGCTGTGGTAATGCTGCATTTTTCGTACTGTGGCAATGCTGCCTTTTGCGTGCTGTGGTAATGTTGCATTTTGCGTTCTGTGGTAATGCTGCATTTTGCGTGCTGTGCCTCACGCGGCATCTGTCAGCGCTGTTGTGAAGAGCGACCATCATTTATGTGGCCGGTCGTTAAGCACTGATCGACGGCAGCAATAATACGACTGCTGTCATAAAACCATTGTTTATGTATTATTATAATCGGTGACAAAACGCTGCCCTGCAAATTAGGGGCAAACAAACAAAATTAGCGGCAATTAAACTCACAAGCGTTTTACGACCCAAGGTCTGACGAGCTGTAAGTTTTACGACTACATCGATGCAGGCAAATATGTGAAGCATGCTGCCTCATGGAAATTCTGCGTGGGTCCCAGACCGGTGGCAGTATGCGAGGTACGACAAGTAGCCTTTGGAAGATTCAAATAATAGCTTTTGTAGCGTCAAAATTGCGGCCTAGGATTGGGAGGAGCAGTTGTCGACCATGAGGAAATAAATGGTAGATGCCACCAGAGTTAAGCTCACTGCAACTAGCCGTGGCTTTTTATATTTGATACGTCAGTTTGGTTCACTCCTACGCAGCACGGAGTTCTGTGCAACATTCAGCTTCGTACAAAATGTAGCTCCTTGTTGCATGCAGTGTTGTGCTGCCTACAGCTTTGAATTGCTAGCTAATGTGATAACGATCGTTCATGCAAAGTAGGTAGACTAAGCATAGTGAATGTTGGTTGCAAGAATTAATCCAATTCCAACATTTACGTAATTATAGTATTTTATGTTTTCATTATCAATCAAATTGATTAGAAGTCATTCATTCGGGTTGAAGAGGAATTTTAAAATAATTAAGCTGAACGAGTAACAACCATAAAATATAAATTCAATATCTTCGTTGTTTGGGTTACGTCGACAACTATACTATAATTCCTGTTATTGAACATGTGGGGTGTTTTAGTAAGAGGGCTTTGTTAAAGTTACAGGAAAAAATTGGTGAAGCGCCATAGTTCTGAATTTTCAGGTTATGAACTTTGAAATAAGAAGTATTGATACTAATTGTCACCATCTATTTTGTAAACAATCAACTAACTTTGCTGTAGCGACACCTACGTACTTTCACTTTAGCACTACAGGATTAGTTACAGTTATCTAATGTTACTTTAATTTACCAAGTGCTTGAAATAATTCACAATAACAGTTATTGTTTTATCAAAGTCAAATTTTCTCTTGTTCGAGAACAAGTGTAGCATTTCAGTGGAATCACAGCGAAGCTTTCGGCAGTGCGCCATGAAGAGCAGCTTATGTATTTTTCTTGTCATTTTTTTGTAGGAAATTGTACGTTATCGCATCAAGTTCAGCACACTGGCTATAAAGTCAAGGTCTCAAGCAGGCCTCGTGTTCCGCTTCAGTTAATGCATGCAGGCAGGCTCAAAATAAGTAGCGATTGTTTTTTCTTGTTATGGACTTCTCCGTTATTCTTGCTCCAACGTTGGAGAAGATGCAGCTTGAAGTAGCGTGGGGTTTGTGATCAGATTTCAGTTTATGTACTTGAAATTTGTATTTTTTTTCTGGGATAAGAACACAAAAATACAGACATCAAAATTTACTCTTATCTTTGTAACATGACTGAGTTTTTAGAAACTTCTTTTCATTGCTAATATTCAATTATTCTTTGTTTAGTTAGCTTTGACCATATTTATATAATTCTGAGTTAGTGGGAGTACATACCTGTGTTAACGCCTCACACAGTGTAAACGGAAAAGAAAAACGCAGAGGTCGAGTTTTATTTATAACTGTGTATTATAACACACGGAACACAACATAGTCACGAAGTGTGAGCTCTACTGCTATTACTTGGCGTGTCAGCATCGCTGAGAGACGGTGGCAGTTTCGTCTTGCTGTTTCTACGTAGTCACCTTTCCACTCATGAAAATAAATGTTACATTCTGCAACAGTAAGATTAAGGTATTTGAGCTTCAGTTTTTGACACAGTAAAATCGTTGCTACCCAATAAGTTTCTCATAAGCAATGACACATCGGCATGTTCATTGCAATTTCAATATTTTTTCTATTTTAGAATTTCCAATTAAAAATAATAGATTTGGTTCGCTTGATGAATTTTTCCGTTGTACCTTTAAGGATGACCGATTGAGTAAAAACTTTGAATAGATGGACAATGAACAAATGTATAGAACTTGGTAAGATTTTGAAAGTAAAATTGTCTCCTGATTATGATTGTTGTTCTGAAATATTATGCACAATTGTTGTATACATGGTCACATTTACAGTTAGAATATCATTCGTAGTCACGAGTGCATATACTCCTCAAAATTCGGAGTTTTTCTGATAATATAAAAAGGGGAATTTTTACTCAAGTTCGTACAATCTTTGCTGTTTCTCCTGCACGACTTACACCACAAACTCTGTATAAAAATTTGAAAACTAATTCACGAATTCAACAAAGAAAACTCATATCTTAACTACTTGAGTTTTCTTTGCAGGAACTGCGTTTATTTCTAAGCCAGTTTGATATCGTAAGTGTTCAGGAAGTTTTAAACTGTACTCTATTGGTGATGGCAAGTGAACACAATAACATATTTAAGAAAATTTTAATCAATCTCGGATAACGGTTAAGGCTACGGCCCTTTCAGGCTTGGGCTAATTGAAAGATCGTTGTCTTGTTGGGTATTGAAACTAAATCAGAAGGAAATATAACTTATAAAAATAAATGTCAGCTTCTCAAGCATCAGAAAGCAGATTCTTGATGTATGAAATTGCACCTAATGGACACATATATTTTCACCCATACCGTAGGTAAACTCGGTATTATATTTCTGATCTGTCGATGACAAGCGTAGGGTACACACATATATGTATGTACATGCAATGTTCATGGGATGATAGAGACTAAAATGAGATAAAAACTCATTTAAAAGAACTTCTTCATTTCGGAGGCAAATTTTGATGGGGAGAGAAGTATTTGTATAACTCAGACGTGTGAATTAAGCAGCGAAATGTGTTTGTTGTGTGCTATAAATTAATCCTTCATGAGAGGGACCTCTGAGTGCAGCGGCCTAGAGACAGAGTGTCTTTAAGGTTAAACAGAGAGTGTCTTTATGAAGACATCAGTGTAAGCGGCGGTGTTTTAATCAGAACCTGCAGGACGAGGACGGCGTGTGGACTGCTAGAAGAGATCAGTCAGGCCTGTCATTACGCCGCCGCCCTCAGCAGCCGCCGCTCTGTTAGGCGGTGGAGCTTCAAGCTGAAAACCTGTCATAAAGCTCATAGATGCTCTCCAAACGTTCAAAATAAATAAAAGAATGCATAAAGTTTCTTATTTTATTTTTCTATGAAAATGTAACAAATACGAGTCTAAAAAGTGTTATTGATCTTTTTTATGTGCATGCGCTCTTTCACAACTCAGGTCTTTGAATAATGTAACCTCCTGTTGAATGATCCTCTTTAATATTCAGGATGAACTTCGGTGTTAATGTAACCTTCTGTCATGTGGCAGTAATGTGCTCATAAAAACGTGCACATTTGAATAATCTATTTTACTTTTAACGTACAGAAAACGTCCATTATAGCCTCTTCTGTTCTATCGTTGTTTAAATTCATTCTGTACTCTGTTGATGATGTAATCTTTGAATGTCTGTAGGGGATAAATGACATAGGCTGATGTTCTCACATGACGAGGGCAGCCGTTATGTGAGAAGAATATGACATAGTCTGATGCTCTCACATGACGAGGGCAGCAGTCATATGAGAGGAATATGACATAGTCTGATGCTCTCACATGACGAGGGCAGCAGTCATATGAGAGGAATATGACAGTCTGATGCTCTCACATGACGAGGGTGGCAGTCATATGAGAGGAATATGACATAGTCTGATGCTCTCACATGACGAGGGTAGCAGTCATATGAGAGGAATATGACATAGTCTGATGTTCTCACATGACGAGAGTAATTATCATATGTAGGGACTACGCTGCACGTTCGTAACAAAGCCGCTCATCAGATATGCACAAGAAAATTGTTGCAGAGGAAGTACAAATTTGTTTCTGTCCTCAGAGACGTTCAAGAAAAGGCCGATATGTAGCATACTCGTATGATGTATCAAGTATGCAATTATCAGATAAGTGATCCTATTATCTCAAAGGCAATAGAGTAAGGAAAAATAATATAATAAGCAATGAAACTGATATACACACGATCTTACTCTAGCTCCATTTAAGTTTTACCGATGATTTCAATTCTCATCTAAGATAGAAAGTTTAGTTTAAGATCAATGTACCTACGTCTTCTGGCATCTACAAGCTTGGAAAAGCTGTCACTCTCTCAAAATGACAGAGATCATTTTAATTAAAATTGATTCATCGTGTAAAGAGTAAGAGACACTCATAATGATATATTTAGGAAGTAAAACATGATGACTATGACTTGGAAACTTCCATTTCGAATTCCTGTATCGCTAAGGCGGAGATTATATACTTAGAGTTTCTGAGTGAACGTGACTTCAAGCAACGTCGTACAACAGGGTTTGTCTCTGCGGAGTCCCAGTGTAATTATCAGTTCACATTTCAAGCTTTTTCAGACTCTGCAACCTAAATAACCTTAGAGTACTTCCTTCAACTACTTCACGTGAAGTTGAGTTCCAGTGTTTCTAGTCAGTTGCTCGAGCATTGAAACGTGACGCCTGTCGCGGTCTAATGCTAATAAGTGGTGGAAACATTGACTGGAGGAGCAAGTCTCTCACTTAATGTGACAGCAGACGATGCTCTTAATTGTTCCGTAATGAACACAATGAGGTTTTCTTCGATGCCTCGTCAGCCCAGTCGTCCTCAGAGGGAATGCCAACTCGTGGCGGAGGCTCTTGGCCGAGGGTTCATCCATTTTTGATATGCCCGCTCCAGCAGGGATCTCTCTTGCGTAACTTGGAATGAATGCTACAAAGAAGGTAGGCACGATTGTTAGAGATATTCTAAGAAAATACAAAGGTTGAGAGCAAGAGCGACGCTTATAGACATGAAATTGGAATGATTCATGTCGCAGGCCTTTGGACGATCTGAAACCATCATATTTTGCTGTCGGTAATCTTGGATTGACCTGTGAAATTGAACTGCTCTATTTTTTCAATACTTAGTATTGGATATCAAAACTAATTACATATTGTACTCTATAGCGTTCCATTGTTTTGCGATGAGATTTCACAATTACTATTCATAAATAATAGTCCCCACATTTACATTTGCTATTGCAATGTTAATAAATGAATTTTGTAATTCTTGTTGAGTTCTTATTCGAATGAGTGTTTTAAGAATCAGTTCGTTATTCCCCCCGACAGAAAAAAATCCTCAAAATCATATCATCTGGTAGATAAATATTATTCTTATAAAGATATGAAAAACAATCGAATTTTCCATGCCCGACTACCCTGCATGATTCCGTAGCTACTCAAGTAGCTGTGTATGTTCTTAACATTCAATGATCGACGAATCAAACGAGGTAAAGATTTTAGATAACTATTTTTTTAATTAACTCACGTTGTAAACATTTTGGCAGCAGCACTTTGGCAGCAGATCAGTGACAGCCGTTGGCTGTAATGAATGAACTTTCCAGTCACAGATACATTAATGTAGCTGTTCCTTCTCAGTTCATGGGAACTCCACGTGGCTTAGCGAAAGCTAAGTGTGTAATTTATCTATTGTTACAATGTAAAATACTCTATATATTGTAGTTATAAGCTATAAAAATACTCAATAACACTTATTTTTGAGCATCATTGGGGAAATTCAACAGAAGTACTGTATCTAGCAAAGCGAGGCTTCCCTTTCTCAAGTTTCTCTGCTTTCAAGAGTTCTGCAAGAAAAGTCATGGAGCAGTCTGGGAATACAGCACGAACAGGAACTGAGAACAGGCTGAACATTGCAGAGGGACTTTATCCGGAAGCCGTAACCCTTTGAGCGCTTGCAATCCTCTTTGGTAAACTTCTCATTTTGTTAACACCATTTCCTACGTAAATCTGCTTAATTAAGCTCAGGCACTCGGTCTACTTCGGGCGTCGTGATTTGTGAGCGCCCAGAAAGGTGTTACGTTTCTCATGGTCCTGATTTCGAGAGTGATTGCAAGACTTCGCAATTTCAATTAACAAAGTTACTCTCTCTCCTTCCTTGCTTATTTCTATGAGCGCTCCTTGTACCTTCGTAGCTTCGATCCATAAATTTTAGAAGAAGAAATCTCCAGAGGAACAAGTCGGGTGATCTGTCAGGCTCTGGACGCTATAAATCTTACACACTATAGGGCCTAAACACAGCCACGTTCTCCTATCGTCGTTCACGTTTCCGAAAAACATAAAAAAATTCTCTAACATTTGCAAGCATAGAAAAATTTCACTAGAAGCCTTAAATACGCCAAAGAAAAACTGACCGGTGTCCTCGCGTAGAATTTCCGATGAGAATCTGTACCATGTGTTCACGATAAAAATGATGAGAAATATCAGAAACAGAATGTTAGACTGAGATGACAGAAGGGCTAATTGAATTTAAGTATACAGCGTACAAAAACTTAGGAATGATTTGAATAATTTCTAATTGCTATGGTAATTACAGATCAGGTGCTGTGCATGCCACCAAAATTAACATCAAGTGAAGTTTCAATTGCGCTGTCCTATCGTATTTTGTACGTCGCCTTCAAAGTTTGCGTTCATAGACTTTTTAGATTCCTGTCAATTGGTGCTGGCAACAGATGCGCGACTCCAGTCGTTTCTAGAGCAATGAATTTATTGAATGTTTGCTCAGAGCGTGCCAGCAACGTCGCTACAGCCTCTAAAGAGCAGAAGACTCCGTTAAAACTTCTGGACGAATAGAGCAAGCGATCAGTCCAGGGCGCGTAACCCTTCACGACTAAATCACTTAGTTTAATGGAAAATTCGAGCTTTTAGGCGCGTCTATCAATTTGCTGCTGGTTGCGAACGCCCTGCTCTAAGGACGTTCTGAAGGAGGGGCGCATCAGAGTTAGTAGTCATTCAAAAAGCAAATAATAAATAGACTGAACTGTTGCCAGAGTAACTTTTTCTCAAGTTTCTATGTACTACTTCCAATCTTGCGCTGCTTGTGTTCGATAATTATTCGAAGTTCAGATGCCACGCAGTCTTTTAAGCTGTTTTGAAATGCATGAATAAATAGAAGTAATTATTCTAATGTGTCATTGCGTTTGATTTATGCAATTCTTTAACAACTTTTCCCAGCAACTTCTAACACAGAACACAGTATATCAAAAAGAAAACGTTTCGGGTTAACGTTAAAATTTTCAAGCGCAGCTTTTGGTGGTCCTTTGAAGCATTCATGGGATATGAATTCCCTTTGTAGCGGTTTTAATCAAGTAAGTGTTGATAGATACAAACTTCACACGACGTTGTGGCGTTCGTAGAGAATTTTGATGTTCGTTCGTTCGTTTGTAGAGCATTTGATTCTTTCACTGCTTTTGTTCTCGATTGGCATGCACGGAGAAACAACACAGTTAAGCTGTAGGAAACTGCACGTTATGGAAATTTTATTACCTGCGCTTATGAAAGTTCTTCTACATACTTCAAAGATTAATATTACATCAGAGAGCCTTCAAAAGTACAAAAACATGATATAAAGAGAGCTCGTGTTGAGGAAGGACTCAGAGTTGTTGTAAAGTTTTTCAAAAGAATCTGGTTCATAATGAAGACTATGTTCATATTATCTATAGACTCAAAAAGTAAGAAGAAAAAATAACTCCTTCTACCTTTTTAAGAAAAATACAGATGTTTTTACCAGTACCTCGTACGTTTTACACCTGGTGATGATCAGAACAATGTTTCACTACAACGAGCGATGTTTATCCCAGGAAATCCGTCAAGAAAACCTACCACTCTGGTGCCAAAGAGTAATCTAATTCAGCCGCTGAAACCAAACAGTTTGTCGAATTCAAATTGAATTTTAGGCAGCATGGGGACTTTTTGTCGACGCTGTCGAGTCCCTGTTTTGTGCTAACTTTGGAGATTGCAAACAGGAAAGAGTTGACGTTTACGGTGCAAATGAGGCGGAGAGCTTCTGGGGTCCCACTCCAAGTGCGAGACTGAGGCGAGAACGCCCGCTTGTGTAGAGTTATGCGTATGTGTTCACATTGTAGTATTCTGAGAGTAAAACTTGTGTGTTCCGTGAATGTATGGAAAAGTTTTTTCCAGAAAATAACTGGGATGTAACTTAATAATTTTCATTTCAAAATTTTTAAAGGTTTTTATAGACATACTACAAAATCTTTTTCTAAGTGTTAATGCCTAGCTTGGTCTAATTTTTAACAATTCTTGGTTGTACAAAATGTTATAGAACAAGTTTATTTTTAAAAAGTGACAATTTCACATTGCAGGGCTGGAGCAAGATTCATTCCTTTCACACATTCTCTTTGGACACTTGCGTACTGTTCTGTTAGGAAATGATTCAGTAAATCTATAAAATTCAGGTTTTTTACCAGCAAAAATTGAATCAGGAAAGCAAGTGAAATCAAAAGCTAAATCTTTTGGATCATCGACCAATCACCGAAATCGAAACATCCAATCGTAGTTGAGCAATTTTATGTATTGGCGAGAGCGAGAGAACGCTGCGTCAGCACCGACCGGCCGCCCTTTGTTGGGGGCCGTGCGTCCGAAGGCAGCAATCATGCAAGTTAGAGCAGGACAAGGGCAGAGAGCAGCTCTGTTGTGCCGACTGCTTACATTGCAGTCCACTTTCACTTCAAAGCATGGGACTTGGCCTGAGACACAGAGCAACTGTATCACGATTGTCTTCATTTTGGTGATTTTTTGTGTTTTCCTTCATGCGTCGATTTTAATCAACTCTCAACGCTGATTTTCAAATGAAATCAACGAAAGTTCTGAAAGAATGACCAAAAAAGAAGAAAGTAATGAATGCCAATGAAGGGAATTTACTTCTCTCCCATAAATTCATTTAAAAAAATGGTGGTTCACAACGAGCAATAATTATCTTGAAGCAAGAAATAAACGAATTTAGAACAATGTAAATCATGTAATTTAGTTTATATTGATATTTATAGTTGCTGCTCAATTCTTTACGAAATGATTTTTTAGTTTGATAAACGAATGATTTCCATTTATTAATGCATGTAAATAGCATGCCTGCCATCATTTTGGGCGTGTTTAAATGATACTCAATCTGACAAATGAAATCGATCTGTTTCAATTTTTGGAATCCGATTTCTGTTAAAGAAAATCGTGGAAATGCAAGTCTGAGTTAATTCTAACGAGCCACGTTTGTTGGACCGATTAGATCAAATATTCGCGTTCGAACCTCCGTGATCGCGATGCGAAACTGATCTCCGATGCACTGTTTCTTTCACGACATGAGCCTTTGCTGTTGACATCTCATTACGAGCCTGGGCGCCGCTATGTTTACCCTCTAGCCTCGGACTGGAGGTTGCAGCGCATCACAACCTGTAATGTGAAACACTGAGCAACATTCAAGCCTTAATAATACCCTCGTGCAAAGTCTTTGTTTTGTCTTCGAAAGACAGGGTTTAACACACATGATTGCGCTTGCATAGTGAATGAATTGTTCATGAGGGGTTAGTTATTGAAACAAGTACGTTTTGTATTGACAAGGCCTCGAGAGCGAGTGAACTGAGAATCCTCCTTTTCTTTAGATAATAGACTTCTCTCTTGGAACGGCCAGGGTGTGTTATTATTGCTTACTAAGGCTGCACACTTCGACGAAAGTCGTTCTTTTCTTGAAAACTGGAGTCAATACAAAATGTAAATACAAAAATATCATTTGCCTGTATGATCAAATTGGCTTAAAAAGGACAAATTTCTGAAACATTTACAGCTGTGTGTAGTTCAATAGGTTTAATTGCTGAACTATTCATCCAAACTTGTTTATTTTTTATGTTGGCCGTGTAAACGCAGTACGATATTCTTTACTTAACAGATGCATACTTTTTAAGTAATGTCAGACGCGACTACCTTCTTTGGAGCATGTAGGTACATCTGCATAGCACCTGGCTTAACCTACGTTGGTTTTGCATACAGTAACCTGTTACGGAGAATTTCGCAAGCGTGACTTAGGTCAAACTTGAACACGATGCTCCGGGGATTAAAAAATACATCAGCATTTTTGGCCATCTGGTGCTTTGAAGTAGATGCTATTTATGGAATCGATGAGTTTTTAATGTGTAGCAAGTTTGGACTAACTTACAATGAAAATAATACGGTGAAAAATGTGTAAACATACAATTTCTTTCAATGAATACTGAAATAAAATGTTCGTAGATTTACGGAGACCGAATTAGTCTCCAAGGTCCAGAAAATCAGAAGCTTTAACAAACACTATAACCTATTCTAATTTCACATCTGTCTAAGAACACTCCATTCACAATCAGTTTTTGTCTTTCTTTTTTTGGGCACCGGCTAGCGGGCAACCTCATTATATTCTGTGCCCTCACGTACTCGAACTGAAAGAAAGGACGACGAGGTTTATCTTGACACAGACTCTTGAAGAGTTTACTTACACGAGCGCATGAGCAATATTGTGTGTTGTGTGCCCTGAGAAGATGCGAGTTGGATACTTGGTGAGCTCATTAACATTGAGCGTGCTCTCGTATATACAAAGCGTGTGTTTTGAGAGGCCAGAGTCACGCACGTCGAGTCCACTACATTAATTACCTCTGAACACGACTCCTTGCCAAACAATTGGCAGCCTTTAAAGGGCACGCTCTTCTTCTAATGCCCACAGCAACGCATGGTTTGATTGTCGACTGAAGTCAAGTCCTTCTTTTGTATCCGTCCTCCTTAAGGGCCGTTTGATGGAGGAGCATACCGTTAAGAAAAATGAATTCACTATCCTAGGAAGCATAGTGAATTGTTTCATTAACTGAGAGAGTAAATTTGAACTACGTAGGTAAGTACTTGCGTAATGAACGCACATCGTTTTGAGCGAGCGGAAAGTTTGAGGCACCAGACGTGAGAGCGTCGTGAGGCTCGTGCTTGTTTGCGCTCAAAAGATTACCAGGCGCCATTAAGGAAACCGAACGTGCGCGCCGGGGGACGGAAACAAGCATCGTTGATCTCTAAAAACAACGCACATTCATTTTCAAGTAACGAACAGCCTGATCAGAGGCTTGCATTTGCTTAAGAGGAGTTTAACGGCTACAGGCCTAGAAAGAGGGGTGGCAGATTTATTTTGCACAGAATTTTTTTTCTAGAATACTTGCGTCGTAATATGTTTTTTCCTTGAGTTTACATAATTAGTACTTTCAATCTTAAAAATAGTCTGCAATTTAAAGACCACTTTTGACTTGAATTCTTAAACCAGCAGAGAAAACCTGAGAACGAGACCACACTTGTTTGCCTGCGTTAACAGTTGACTCTGCTTCTGTTTCACATCTGCTTCGAAATCCCCAATTGTGAACAGCGGTGTTTTCTATGGCTCGGTACATTTTATACCGTATGGTTAGTAATTAAATAATTTAATTTATTTTTACACTGCCCAAATGAGGCTTCTGAAGCTTAGCTCGGATAGTGATGTTGATTTAGTGCCACATCTCATTCTGCACGAGCTTACTGACCTCTGAGCATTATAAACAGACCCACTTCTGTCTGAAAGCCCACTTCACAATATACTCACTCCGTTCTTGCGTACAAAAAGCTCTAGGCTGCACTAATGCATCTTACATGCGATCACATTACGATCAGAAAAATTTAATTACCGGGCAGTTGAGCGGTGCAGTGTAGCTGAATTTTAGCGTGGTTTGCGTTGCGCAGTAGACGAGTTGGTTTGCTCAACAAGATGAGATCAGTGGAAGGGGAAGGAACGATACTACTCATCTGCGGGTAATTATCATCAGAACGACCGGTGGTGAGAACTTCGTTGATGGGACAACTTGTGACTGAATTTTTGTTATTGTAGACTGCCGGCTTGTTGTTTGTGTTTATATGTTGCACGCTTCATATGCTACACGCTTCATATGCAGCACGCTCCATATTCTGTTTCAGTCGTTTCGTTTAACGGAAAAACAGTATTAAGCTAAACACTATTTTTCTGTGAAATTCTTCCTTTTTCGATTATTTCACGCAAGTTAGGAATGAATATGTTATTTTAATATTGTTATCCACTACTTAAAGATCCTGCATTCCTTGCAGACGACTTGTGGTCGCCATGGCTCAGAACTGGGTCCGTGTTGTTCTGGACGAGATTAGGATGGGTGTTCCAGTGTCACAATAAATACGTCATGTATAATAAAACGAGAACAACCATTGAAATCAATCGTCAGCTAGAAATTATTAACATACAAAGCACGACATCAAACGTGTTCTAGGAATTGTGTTGCAAATTAATATGCAGGAAATCATTTTAGCTTAAAAGCTGATGATGTCTGGAATTATCAGGGTAAAATTTACAGAAAAATATTCGTTATTTAAGCTCTTTCATAAAGCTGAAATAGAGGGAGTTGTGTTACGTGGTTGTCTTTATTCAAAGTAAGTATCTGTGCTGGCACAGCAAGATGAAGCCATTATAGTAGCTGTACAATGGCTGCACAGAGGCTGTACAATAACTGCTCAGAGGCTGTACAATAACTGCACAACGGCTGCACAGAGGCTGCACAATAGCTGCACAGAGGCTGCACAATAACTGCACAGAGGCTGTACAATGGCTGCACAACGGCTACACAGAGGCTGCACAATAGCTGCACAGAGGATGTGCAATGGCTGCACAACGGCTGCACAGAGGCATAATGGCTGTACAGCGTCATCAACAGCGACAGGTTAGATGTGCTAGCAGCTGAAGTCTGATCAAAGGAATCACTCTGATGACAGCACACAATAGGGAATATCGCTAATGAACGCATGTTTTGTAGTCAGTTGAAAACATGCTTTTAATTTTTTGCGCATTTAATTGCTAGTGATCCAATATACTTGCGCAAAATTTCCTTAGCTTCGGTTCAAACTCAGCTCGAACTCGAGAGATTATTATACCTGAAACCTAAAAAAAACACAGCAACAAACTAGTGCACGAGCTCCTGACCAGCGTGCACTGAACGTGCTATAGCGAAGGCTGATCATCTGCGCTGTTTCACGAGAGTTGCTCGTCCTAAACAGAGTTTTCGCAACGCAAGGGACCGTTCATTCAAGAAATTCATGCCCGTCAATTCGTTTTAATCAACTGAATTTCTTCGATCGTGAGTGAAGATTAAAGTTAATCAAGCGTCACCCACCGCAAGACCGTCCTGTTAAAAGGTATAGTTATTTAAGGGCAAAGTGCAAATAGATTTCTGCACTGTATGTTCAGCAGTGAGTGACGAGGCTACTAGCCGGGCAGTGACGATGGTTCTGAAACACCACCCTGTCATTTGACTGAAGAAGACATTCCCAAAATGCAGATGGAGGTCCCCAGTGCTCGCCAACATACTCCGAGCTGCCCAGCGTGGTGGGGGCGTGTACGCCACTACCCAGGAATGCTTATGTCTTCATGATGGTCGGAACAGAGCCTTTAAATTTCAAATGAGACAACTAATACAGCCGCCGATATTATTCTAGCTGGACAAACTAACCATCAGAAGATGCTAATGCCTCCCATTAAGATTCGTACGGAAAAGAAGTGCGATCGTTTCTTAGAGGGACCATGCTTGCTATCAGTGACTGCTATGGTCGGCCCCAAACACCGAATTAATTAAGCAAATGCGACCAATTATGCGCCATTATGCATAATCGGGAAATATTAAGCACAATCAAGCTCTACTTCACTTGCCCTTCGTTCTTTGAAGACAACAATGGCACTCTTTTAACGACTATGGGAGCTGCATTTTGAAAAGCATGTTTTTAAATACACGCACCGAATGAATTCATTTAGATAATCGCCGAATACTATTCATATTCAATGAGTGGACTCTTTAGAAGAAGACCCACGGGAAGCGCACTGTCCGCCCAAATTAGAACCCGGAAGGAAAATAAGTTCTTTGCCAGTGATGAGCGGCACAAAAAATACTGCTTGAGTTTTGATCAGAAACTAAATAGTTTGTATGAATAATTTTATGAATGATATGATAGAATTAGCATAGATTAATAATTAAAAAAGCCATTTGTTTTCCTGAGTGCAACGTGCGCGATTAGTAGACATAAAGTACTGGCAGAAATGTCGATAGTATTTAATTTCTCGCTCGTTCATAAAGCCAGTTTCGTCAACCAAGCTGAACTTGCATTTATTTAAAGAACCATCGTACGCACTAGCAACTGAAGTTGTGTGTTTTTTATTTTTGTCCTCATCATATGCATTATAATATCGAAAGGAAGGTCAGATCTAACTAATGCAAAATTCACTCAAGATGTGTGCGTTGTAAGGGCAAGAGAGTCGAGCGTCTTTTCGGATTTTTTTCTAAAATGTGCTTCAATTCTTTTCCCAGATAATTTTCATGCATTACGCAATATTTTCCGATAAATTAGATGTTCCGACTGAGATAATGAGTTGTGCAAACAAGACGTCTAAATAGCACTCCAAATTGACTCCTGAGTAATGGAAAATGCAATTCCAAGAACTCGCAAGTATGAGAAAAATTGCCCAAACAAAATATTCTTTGAAGCCAGTGTACACCAAACGTACATGAAGAGACTTTGCTTCTATTCATGCATCCCAATAAATGATTTTTTAATTTTCTCGGACCCTGACTGGCGGTTTAAAGTAAATCTTTTATTATTTCCGAATCAGGCAAACTCATATTCGGTACTTCGCATGTTTGCATTCATCTAAAATTAACTCAAAGGCTAGAAGGTTGAGCTTTGGACTCCTCGTGCGCAGTCGTGAGCTTCTCATGATGTATCAATTCGGCTGGAGGAGGCATTAATGTATATTTATTTCGCTTAACTGCTTTGTGTGCGCATGCGCCCGTCAAACTCCCGCGGTGTGCACAACAAGCTAATTTATACCACGTCTCTTCGCTGCACCTCGTGCCCGCCCCTCACTGCCCCTCACTGCTCCTCACTCCCCCTCACTGCCCATCTCTGCCCCCTCGTTTCCATGTATGATATCATAATATTTGTTTTCTGTAATTTTACTGATAAACCTAACTTACTTGACCATCCTCATACTATAACCGGACAACTG
>VCRD01001288.1:53262-131801 GCA_006783055.1 Trinorchestia longiramus
TAGGCACATCAGTGCATCACACACATCCCCCCACTAGGCACATCAGTGCATCACACACATTATCTACTAGGCACATCAGTGCATCACACACATCCCCCCACTAGGCACATCAGTGCATCACACACATTATCTACTAGGCACATCAGTGCATCATGCACCACCTCGCAACGGCTAAAGTTGCGGCGCTACACGATCTCGTTGAGCAAGTTATTCGGCACCCATTAGCTCAAGTGGCTCCAGAGAAAAGAACAGACTTCAGCTCCAACATGACACGGAAGCAAAAAGGCGCTAACTGGTGTCTTTTGTTTTCCACTTTTTCTTGAGCATATGATAATGAACCATTAAAACTTTTACCAACACAAATGGTACATAAGCTTTGCTCTCTACGACAGCGCCGGCTCTCCAGGCAAGCCGTGCCAATTGACTTTTCTTCCAACACTTCGAGTCCGAGGAAAATTTACGGCAGCTGTACAGCTGTAACAGTTTAGTGGGCAGCAGCTGTTACAGTTTAGTGGGCGGCAGCTGTAACAGTTTACTGGGTGGCAGCTGTGCAGCTGTAACACTTTAGTGGACGGCAGCTGTAACAGTTTAGTGGGCGGCAGGTGTAACAGTTTACTTGAGGGCAGCTGTACAGCTCTAACAGTTTACTGGAGGGCAGCTGTACAGCTGTAACAGTTTACTGGAGGGCAGCTGTAAAGCTGTAACAGTTTACTGAAGGGCAGCTGTACAGCTGTAACAGTTTACTGGAGGGCAGCTGTGCAGCTGTAACAGTTTACTGGAGGGCAGCTGTACAGCTGTAACAGTTTACTGGAGGGCAGCTGTGCAGCTGTGCAGCTGCTCGATGCGATTGACTTCAACTCAGATATGGAATGCATCAGTGGATGTGGGACATCAAAGCTTCAGGTTAGTTTCTGTTCCTTTGTATGTGGCTTATAGAGCTACGATATTGATATTATTATTCTGAAAATGCTTAAAAGAGTTTATAGGTTTCGAAATTTGAACATTTTGGTGTTCATTAAGATATAAAGTACTGTGGAATTTTTAGTTCTGAAAATTTTAAGCTTAAAATTTTATGTATAAAGCCATTCAGGAAAGTTTTGCTTTCAAGTAAAGGGCTGTCTACTCTCATGCTAGGCAGAGATCATCCTGTCTATTCTCATGCTAAGCAGGGATCGTTCTGCCTGCCTTCATGCTTAGCAGAGATCATCCTGTCAGCTCTCATGCTAAGCAGGGATTGTTCTGTCTGCTCTCATGCTAAGCAGGGATCGTCCTGTCTGCTCTCATGCTAAGCAGGGATCGTTTTGTCTGCTCTCATGCTAAGCAGGGATCGCCTGTCTGCTCTCATGCTAAGCAGGGATCGTCCTGTCTGCTCTCATGCTAAGCAGGGATCGTTCTGTCTAGCTTGTTGCCGTGTATTTTCTCATCCTGGTAAGAGAATGGCAACAAATTGAGTCAACATTGGTCGAGCCACCAAGGAGGTCCCTCAAACACAAGCAATCTCTGGAAAGCTTCCCAGGGCAGATCGCTCACTCCGCGCAGCTTAAAACGAGTTCTTCATGTTCTTGAATGCGAATTATTTGTTAGTTTGAATAGAAACTACAACGTGTTTTTACGGTGATGAAAAGTTGGTAGGGAAATATTCAAAATAATATCTCTCCATCTTTTGAATGTTAATTTTTTTCTATTTTTGCTTAAACTCGAGCAAAGTTCGATTATAGCAACACATTTTTGTATATTCAGAATACCGTGGCTTCTGCATATTAAGGAGGCACTTTCGACTGATGTAGCAGTTGTGGTGTGTGTAGCAGCCCTACCACCCTACTTCATCTTCATTTTGTACTCTCATATATTGAGTAGTTTGCACAGCGCGCAAAACCTTCGTAGGTGGTGAAAGAGAAAATAATTTCCATTGAAACCAATGTACCTCATTTATTTCTAGCAGGGAGGGTACATTGACTGCATCGCGACTTCCATGAACAATGAAATGTGCTTTGATCTAATTAGTGTGAACTACATTACTTTAACTACGACGCAAAGAGATATGATTTACGTATATATTGGGCACAGTTGGGTACCGATAACCGATAAAACAAGGCATCATCCTGATGATATCTTTGCCGAGAGAGAAGTGCTCCGCCACGGTGCTTCTAGGCATAGTCGTGTTGCACCTCAAGAAGAGGATAATGAGGAGGTATTGGAATGGTTCAAAAACTTTAAATTGACTATTCCAAACTGTCCCTCTGGCCTGCATCCACACCTTTTTATCAGTTATCGGTGCTCATCTATGATACTATGACGCATTTTTTACCTTCTAATAGATATTGAGAATTCAACACATAAAAAATATTATCTTGCTCAACTGATGCGATGAAAATTTCTACAAAGTAAGGATTCTTGGAAAATGAACCAATGTTATAAAGCTTGAATCTATCAGAACGATCGAACTCGAGGAGACAGCAACTGAACTCTTTCGACGTAATGCGTTCATCAAAGCAGGGAGACCACAAATCATTGCAATTTGTTCCCTATTTCTTCAGGTTGAGCAGCGCGAATGTTTTTAGGGAACCCGGGAGCGCAGAATTGCTTCTTCAGTCCAGAAGACGCGCGTTCCAGCCTCTAATAAATCATCAGCCCATCTGCTTTTTTGCCTGGCCCCAACTTTCTGAGACACATCGCAATTTTTAAAAATACAATCCCCTCTAAAAATCTTGATGAGTTTCTTCCATTTTTTATTACGAGTTTTAGCCGTCAGTCGCGTTCCTTGACAAGCTTCCTTAAGTTGATTTGCACGATATTTGTTTGTTTAATTTGCAAGAGTTGCCTTTTTTTGGAGCGGCTTCGAGCGCCGCCGGCGTTGCGGAACCAGGCCTCTAATCCAGTACAGAATTGTATTCAGATTAAAGCATTCTTCAGATGAAAGTTCAGATGTGAAATGAAAATTCAAATTATACTGCAATAGACCTACATTTTACACGTCTGATCTGGTATTATACAAGTAGTCGAGTTTGTTAAAAAGTTGTTAACCATAAAATAATTCCTTGCACAACTTCCAAAAGAATTTGAGATTATTTCTTGAAATTGCCATAATGCACAATGAATATTCTAATTTTAAGAGCAATTTCCTAGTTTTTAGTTTTCAAGCAACCATGTGATGAGATGTAGAAAAGATGCTTGATGTTGTTCAAACTGTTGCTCAGCAGCCGACAGCTCCACTTCAGCTAAAACAACTAAGTCTAAATTCTCTTTAAAGATTTCAAAAGTGGAGTGAGCGGAAAAGTATTCTTTGGTTGGCCCAAAAAAGCAACAGAGAAAATTGTGCAGAAGAAGCTGGTAAAATAAGGCTCATTCTGTAAACATTAATTTAGGGAGTTTTGAGCGGTGCTGCAACGAGCTTTTCCATCAGCAGCGGGGAAACAAAACAACATCTCATCTGCGCATTAATTAGAAATCGAGGCAAACAAAGCGCGGCCGCAAACGAGCGCTCGGCCAAACTTGCTGATTACGCCTTCCAAAACACCCGCCTCTGCGGCCTCCTTCAGGACTTCTCTTAAAATTGTGCCTGATACGCCATCGCTCGCATGCAAATAAGAAACTTATGTTTACTGATTACTTCCAAGCGATGTTCATAGCTGCCTGTCCCTTTGAGCTTAAATTCAATCCGTCACGGAAACTAAAAGCCGAGAGCCAGGAATATTTTCGCTTACAAGCAGGTGTCTCTGCATACCAGACATTACAAAATATTCGCGCTGCTCAGTTACGTGTGAGACTCTCACTCCTGACATGTCAGCATCATTGGAGTCTCGCTGACACACGCCAGGTCTCGCTGACATACACCAGAAGGTCAGTGTCACGAGGACTGAGTTTTTAAATCATCCGACCGTATGAAAGCCATACTTGGGACGACTCCGTGGACGCTCATAATAGAAGTTTAGAGCTTCAAAAAGTAGTATATCCTTGTCAAATGTTGTACATTTGTTTTTTGTAAACACATCTAGTTCTTAGTCTACAGCCAAGAGGACGGAGGCTGTAGTCAACTTCAATTGAATACAGCCAAGTTTTGATGAACGGAAAATATACAAATAGTGCGACGAATAATTTTGATTTTCATGTGCTGCTTATGATTATATAATTGTCTAACTCATGGCGGCAGAGTTGACTGTCAGGCGGCTGTGCTGCAAAACATAGGCTGGATCATAAGAGCAAATGTTCAGATTACTTGCTATTTCTGTCGCCAAGCAACAAAGCTTCTATCAGGTGATCTAAAGAACATGAGTCAATATTGCAAAAGACTGAGTTAATTTGCGGTAGCATTACCGGCCTAAATATTGGTTTGAAGCCCTGAGGGGATAAACTGGAAAATATTTTTTTTGAACGGTTTCCTACTCTCTATGTAAGTGTATGGTTCACATAAATCTGGTATTTGTGTTAACAAAATGTCGCGTATAATACAGGTAGGACTTGATAATGTCCTCGTGTATAACTTTTCAGCTACTAAAATGCAGGGAGAAGCAACGTCTGTCAAGAGGACGGACGAAATCTTTATTCTTGGCGAAATTGGATAACTTCGAAGGTGAATTTTGTGCCTGGATCTTAGTACGATTGGAATAGATTGACAGAATGTGAATGAAAAATGAAATAGGTGATGGGATTTGTATTGACAAAAGGATGAAATTGTGAAATAATACTTTCGTCTAGTATTTAGGTTCTTGAAGTGAAGAAACATTTTTGATACATAACAAGAAGTATAGCTGTCACTACATAGTCTTTTAGAGCGTAATATAATATGCCCATTTCTACAAACTTACTGTGTAGCATCGAGATTTTTAGTGAATGATCGTCACGTTCGGTTACGGCAGTTTGTAGCAGTTTTGAGTCATGTAGCGGTTTTTACAGTCATGTAGCAGTCGTGACAGTCTTGACAGTCTTCTAGCTGTCTTGACAGTCTTGAAGCACAACTTCTGCATAATCTGGTATGCGATCAAAGCCTCCGTAGAGCTGGCATAGGATGAAGGGGGTCAGGTCGCAGTTCACGACGGTACACAAAGTTTCGTTGAGCAGCGAGGAGGTAGTCATGCGGCCTCTCATTGCTTCCCTCCCTCCCGCGCCTGCAAACACAGGCCGAAACCTCACAATTAAGCCTCAAAATTTCCCAGAATATTGATTCTCTCGAGGTTTTCCGTACGTGATGGAAAAACACGGTTGGGTGATGAGGTTTTGTTGAGGATTTACTAAATCGCGCAGTAAATCGGGGCTAGACGGTCGTGGTGGTGTGGTGACGGCCTTGCTTGTGTGATGACGGCCTTGATGGTGTGGTGACGGTATTGGTGGTGTGATAACGATCTTGGTTGTGTGGTGGTGGCTGTGGTTTGGTGCATCTCTGGGGTTGGGAAGAGATAGCTGCAGCTTGTTGGTTGTGAGGTTCGTTGAGGTATTTACGAAGAGGTTGTGAGGGAGGTATTTGAAAAGCTGTTATTGAAAGGCAGTTGAGGGAGGTGATGAAGAGGAGGCAGTTACGAGGCGATTTAGGTGATAAAAGAGAAAAGCTAGAAAATGAATCAAGCTTTTTAATGAAGCAGTTTTTTGGAGGCTTTTAATTTTTACTAAATCCACAGTTACTTATGAAAACGTCAGTGTTGAAAACGATTGTTTGCCAGACAATCTATTTGAACAGTCGTACTCTGAATTATTATTATTATATTATTAGTTTAACCATCGCAGTCAGAGTCGTACTCTGAATACTTTGAATTCTTTGAAGGAAGAGTTCAAAGCAATTTATCAGGGTTTCAGGGCAGAGAACCATCGCCAAGTCCATGGTTAGTTTGATCAATTGGTGCCTTTATTGTGCAACAGGGCAATGCAAGCATCATGAGTTTTGTAGGGCTTTTTTCCATCGAAACATATGAAGGAAAGTTGAAAGCAGTGGACAAGAGGTACTTGTGCCATGAACTGCAGGGAATTACATTGTAAGGCGTAATAAGTGCTGGTCAATCTAATTCAGGAAACATATTAATCTAATTTAGACTGCAGATATGTCTAATGTATACTACATATCAGTTTAATTGATATCAAAGACTAGTGTAATTGAAATACGCGCATCAGTTAAATTGAGATATGCATATTAGTTAAATTGTGATGTGCACATCAGTCAAACTGAGATATGCACATAAGTCCGATTGAGATATGTACATCACTTAAATTTAGGATGAGAGAGAGCATAATGGTATCAATGAGTTGAATACCGAGAATTATTCATGGGTTATTCCTTTATTCTGAAGAATATTTGCGGATTCCTGAACCCTCGAAACAGCGTTTGCATATCAACTGCATTCTACTACTTCGAAAGTCACACAGTTCGAAGTAACTAATTCTACTTTGAAAATTGTCATCAAAATCAGTCATTGAAAAACTTTTCAATGAAATTGTGAAGATATTGCATGTGTAGGCCTGTTGTCTCCCAGACCCCACAGACGGGCAGTCGGAGCTGTCAGTTCCGTGTGTAATTTAGTATATAATAGACATTTTTCCCTTTAGTATTTGAAACTCGCATCCAACACCGCAGTGAACACTTCGTTAATTTCAGGGATTGGAATTTTTATGAAAATAATGTTGATCCTAATTCTGGTATGACAGTCAACGAAAATTATGTTGTCTAAAGCTTATGTTGTCGGATATTGTGAAAAATGGTTTGAATATTGGAAAATAATTTAAACTGTTTGAAGTATAAAATTTAAGAATGAATTTTAGGAATTAGCCAGATTTTGCAATTCACCTCGTGGTGAATTTCCTTAACAGGGCAACACCCTCTACAGCACTACATGCACGGTAGTGCAAAACGATGGCGTAGCAAATTGTGCACAAGCGCACCATCTCATACCAAACGTTGCACAGATCACCATCGCATGTTGGATTACATTTATGCAATTACGCTCTCTTTCGCCCAGTTACTTGCTTTATGTTGTCCCTCAGACACCACACACACACACACACACACAAGTGCCAGCGCCGCTATATCTCACAGAGACTTTAAAAGTCCTGTTTAATGGTCGAATTCAGTTTGGATAACAACCAGAACTTTATATGTTTTACTCTTAATTCGCCCTAAAAACCACAAGTTTAATTAAATTGTTGTTTTTAACTTTAACTCCATTTTAGCTCCCAAATGGCGTGAAGGAATGATGTCACTTGGGCTCAGTCTTCAAGACGCTTAACTCCTTCAGGAGCAACTTGACGATTTTGTGCTGCTGCAGGAGGTGCTCAAGTGACGCCTTTGGTGTGCTGCACCGTCTGTAGCAGCGTCTATCGTGGCGTCTGTAGCAGGACGTCTGTAGTAGGGCGTCTGTAGCAGCGTCTGTAGCAGGGCGTCTGTAGCAGGGCGTCTGTAGCACGGCGTCTGTAGCAGAGTCTATAGCAGGGCATCTGTAGCAGGGCGTCTGTAGCAGGGCGTCTGTAGCAGGGCATCTGTAGCAGGGCGTCTGTGGCAAGGCGTCTGTAGCAAGGCGTCTGTAGCAGGGCGTCTGTAGCAGGTCGTCTGTAGCTGGTCGTCTGTAGCAGGTCGTCTGTAGCAGGTCGTCTGCAGCAGGGCGTCTGTAGTAGGGCGTCTGTAGCAAGGCGTCTGTAGTAGATTGTCTGTAGGAGGGCATCTTTAGCAGGGCATCTAGCAAGGGTGCGCCAAAGGGCCAGCTGTTGGTTACTGGAGAGTCCAGCACCAGGTCTTCAGGTGACGTCTTCATGTAGAGCACAACACTTCTCAGGTCTCTCCTCCAGTGGCTGGCTACACTCACCAGGACACTGACTGACTTTGGGAAACCAGGGTTCGATTCCCTGTGCCGGCGTAACAATTCATTCTTCACATTAAGGCCGCAAAAACGAGCAGGTCTCACACTTTTACGACCATGACAATATCTCAGAAACAAAAAAAAACGTATAGCGAAAGAACTGGTAATCTTCTTCTTCTAAAGTAACTTCGGCTTTCTGCTTATTAAGGGGAAAGCAACAAATTATAATAAATGTATGTTATAGCTTATCCTGCGTTGTCTTGTTTCACAAAAGAATAAATTTAATAGACTGGTACAAACATTTATCATCTTCTTCTTTACTTTCTGTTAGTACCACATTTTTAAAAGTTGACATCGAAATTTTATGATTTATGTTGCCAATCAGCACATAACAGCTGGGACTGCAAGTGCCTAGGCTTCTGCAGTTGCTGATGACTGCTCCGACACTTGCAACGAGTACAATGACTAAAAGAATATTTTTCCTTTAAATTTTTTAATATTTTTCATCCATTCTTAGGAAATGAGTAACAGAACAAGTAAAACATAGCAGAGTTTTTTGACTGTTATTCTAAAACGCTGAGCTATAGCTGTTTTCTATTCATATTTTAACTGAGTGATTTTATACCCGAAGAAAAAGGACGTAGTCTAGTCCTTGTTAACTAATTGAGACACTAGTAATTCTAAAACAAGTCTTCCTAAATAATTTTGCTCATTTTGGGCTCCATTTACTTCACGATGAAAGCAAATTTTGATAAAGGAAACACAGCATTACTAAACTTGAGGTATTTTCTGATATCTTTCTACTTACAAAACTTGATTTTTTGGTATGGACGATGCCCAAGATAAAGAAATTTGGGCTTAATTATGAAGCCCTCTCTCTCAGAAATTACGGCTGTAGCGTCAAGATGCAAATAAGCCTGAGCTTTGACTACAGTAATAAGGCAGCCTACGTCTGATGGTTTCTAAAGCGATTATGAAGCGAACCTTAGTGCTCTGCCTGACTGCTACTCCACGTGAAGCATCAGCCACTGCAAAATTATACAATTGTATTTCATGCATGTACGAGCATCAAAATTTTCCCCTACGATTTCCCAGAATGAGCATTGATTTGAGAATGCACTATTGCTTAATGAAATGATGTTGTTGCATGGCAGGCTCACATTCCACGCATCCCGAACGGCAAAATTGAGAGAGTTGTCAAGCGCAATCGATCACTCGATGTACGACTCAGCAGCGCACACCCTGTAACAAAGGCGCTGTGCGCACCACAAACGCCAAATGACAATAAGTTTATGGCCAGCAAAGAAGCCTCACAGGCCTCCTGCGAGACCCGCGGCTGTTTCGGAGCCTCAATGAGATGCAGAAAGCGCCTCTCCCGTTGATTGGCTAATTTCATGCTCGCTAATTCGCCAATCTTTGACTTAAATTCGCTACCGTGTAATGTCTTCTTTTTAGTGCGCTTCTTTTGGCCGCGTGGACGCTGTAAGCCTCCACTTTTGTGAAGGCTTTGCATAAATTTGCAATGAAACAATGCCTAGGAATTTTCTGTTGAAGGTCCTGCGTCGCAAGTACAAGTCAAGAGAGCGAGATTTTTATAAAAGCCACAAACGTTGCAGGAAAGTTGGTCTTGGCGTATCTCTCACGCTGTTTCATTGTCGTGGCACGTGGGAAATAAGGAGAGCAGCTCCATAAATTGCAAGCGAGAGCATCAATTATTGCCACCTTGATGAACCCGCTCGCCTCCAGGTCCAAAAAACGCAAATGAAATGTCTGCTTTTCTCCAGAACCCTCTCAGGTCAATCCTAAAATTTTTGCAATGCTTCATTTGCTTCTAGGCACATCTTTCAAAAAAGGGTCAAATTTTTTATCGCAGGACAACGGGCGGCTGTCTTGCAAAACAATTGTTTACAATTACTTCTACTAGTTTAAAAAAATGTGAGCAGCTTTTATGTATTTAGGGGTAGCTTTTTCAATATATCAGAGTTCGGACGATCAGGACATTTGGTTCGACTGAAATAATTAACAGTGTTGGACAAGGTCGATTGTTACGTCAAATTTAGCAAAATTTACATAATAATTTTAACTTAATTATTCAAGAACTGACATGTGCATACAATATACCTTGTGTGATACTTTTCCAGGGAACTTATTTTTGCATTTTCTTACGTTTTCTTTGTCGTTCTGCCCTCACAGGGAATGCATCCTCATTTACTTGATTTATACCGAATACCTATTTATTGATTCTACACGGGATTTTTTTGAGACATTTCATGTTTCTGAAATTGTGAGCTATGGTTATTATAGAAGTCTGTTGCAAATTTTAAGTACTTCAGAGACAAACAAAAGGTAGCCAATGGATAGGATTTCCTCTACCACCTCTAATTGTAGTATAATTTCATTCATTGCACGTGCCTATGCTCATGTTCTTGTGGAGTAAATTTTTTACATCCCTTGGATGTAGAGCAAATAGGCTTGCTAGGAATGTGAAGCACTTGCCTCTGTAATTCCCTCGACGTACAGTACACCAGTTCTACTACGCGCTGTTCATGCGAGACAAAATAATTCAAGTCTAGCTATGTGAGATGATGTACCGTGTGTTCCAATATGAAAACGTGCTCGTACCATCTTTTTTCTTATGCATGCCTTCAAACAGACAAGTCTTCACTGAACCCCAGCAGACAATCTTGATGTGTCTCCTGGTCAGTAGCGCTGATGGAGCGTGAGGAGCAGCCGATGCTGATGAGCGCAGGTCTAAACTTATTGGACAGATTGCATTTCTTGTGCAGTAAATGAAATATTTACCAGGACCGTGCACTGGCAGCACCGGTGTAGTCATGCCGAGGATGAGGCTGCTAATCAAGTAGTTACATGGAGACTAAGTCTTGTTTTCAGGCCGTGTTTGTCTTTATTTAGGCCCTGTTTACTCGGGCCTGCTTGTGCCGAGTCCATTAAAGAGTAACTCGAGGAGTCTGTATCGTGCGAGCTGAAGGACGGATCTGAGCTCAGTCAAAAAATGATAAAAGGTTTCCTTGAAGTTCACGTTCTGCCAATAATTAGGCTAACGTAGTATGACAAATTTCTACAGAATTGCATAAAAGATGCAATTCGTAACTTGCTATCTTCGTGAAATATTCAGCTGTCGTGTTTTGCAAATAGAACTGTGAATTTACTACTGTATGTAGAATAATTAACTAGTTGAACTTTAGGAACGACCCACTGTGTGGCACACAGAATTGTACACACCTGTATATCCACGTGCTGCCGTACTGTAGCAGTCAGTCCACCAGTGTTCCGCAATCTTCCTTCAGTGCCGATCTTAATGACAGAAAAGAATCGACATTTGTTCCACCTGTATAAACATCCTCGGTACGGGACACGCTAATTTCACAGTTTAATACACATAACAACCAAATAATACACAGTTAGAGGGCCCTGCTGGAGGAGCGATGCAAGATCTGGTCACACGGCAAAATAAGCTCAGCAGATTGCGGCTGAGATGCGGAAACCACAGTCCGTACAATATTTTTCCCGAGCTTTGATCTGCGCAGGCGAGTCAATAAGTCCGTCGATGTGCACTATCGAAAGTTAACGAAGGAAGAAATTGGTAGTCGGAACCTGGAGCAAGGGAGCCTCATTTCAGAAGGGCGGCTGTAAGCAATCGAAGCAAAATTAAAACCACACAAGCTATAAAATGAGTAGCTCTCTGCTCTTGTTTATACACGATTAGGCCTGGAAGCTACCTTTCCTGCCACCCCTACACAGGACATGGCTTGATTTCGAGGCACCAGGGTCTTCAAACGTCGGGATTGCCTACGTTAGAGTACGACTTATTCTGCATTTGCTTGGGTACCTTGGTTTCTTTATGAAAAGAAATCTGCTCATATAGATGTAGACCAAGATCCTGCATTTCTGACTTACAGTTAAAAATCAGCCCACTAGTATTCTGCTGATTGCTAGGCACTGATCTCGGCCCTGTTTGTTCTCGATCTCTGATAAAGTTTACTGTTAAGGATCAAAGAAATGAGCTATTAGCTCGACGCTCCAGGTCGTGTTTGAGAAGTAAACGCTTCCCGCATGACTTCACTGCAAAACCATCTTGTTATCGAACCTGTGTCTCATATTTATGCACCAAGGCTGAGCACGTCGCAAGGTATTCGTTCGCACTTGATGAACCTGCAAAGAAAGATATACGGAATGCGATATTGACCTACTTTAAGGATTTAGCGCGTGTTTCATGCTCGAGGAAGTTGATCAATTATGAGGGCCATGGCAAGTACTAAATCAAGTTGAAATGTGAGCATCCCAAAAAAGTCTTTGGAAGGGTTGCCTGAATTTTATGAATATTTTTATGACTGTTTACTTCAAGTTATTTAGCCTAGTCGATTTTAAAAGATCAATTCAAAAAAATTCACTCGCTGTATGACAGATGTAGTCAAACCCTAAACACAAGAGAATATCTTAAACATCACACGATTTTCTCTAAAAGCAGGAACGTTTCGTTGCCTCTAATTCAAATCCAAACACTTCAGACCACGACAGTGTGAGTTGATCAGTGTGAGAATTTGGTTTATGCTTTAGCGTTCGAGATGCTCCAATTTTGTATTGGCGTCGGATGTAATACAGTTATTATATCCATTACTGTATAATAAAAGCCGTTGTAAATTTATTTCTACATAAATGTATTTTTTGTCCCCTGCTACATTAGATAGGATAAATTAATTTCAAACAAGCTATTACTAAGGAGCTGAAATAATGTCTATATGATGCAAAATATGGACTTCACGATAAACAGGATATACATGTATTCTAAGCATTCTGATAGCTTCCACACCGGACCTACAATCTCTTACACCAGGCCTGGTAACTCCCACACCAGGCCTGGTAATTCCCACACCAGAACTCGTAACTCCCACACCAGATCTACAACCTCCCACACCAGGCCTGGTAACTCCCACACCAGATCTACAAGCTCCCACACCAGTCCTGGTAACTCTCACATAGGCTTTCGAGGTATCGACAAGCGGCGTCTGGAGTCGCACGTACGGCAGGTCTGAGCAGGCTCTAACAAGACGCTGGTGGTGGCCTCATTACCGTCCAGTAATCTCTGATGACTTAGTCTCTCCAGTGTGCCGATACTGACTTGGCGATAATCCCTGATGATTTAGTCTCGCCCGTGTGCCGATACTGACTTGGCGATAATTCCTGACATGTCATCGATTACCCTTCCTGCGCTTCAGCGAGATGATGGTTACGTATCTCCCAGAGAGGCTGGAGACGAGCATTGAAACTGCATATGGAGGTCCATGATCACTTTCAGCAGTCAAGCTCAGGCTGCTTTTGTAAACGTGATGAAAGTTAACGCTCTCCTGCAATTTAATGAAGTTTTAAAATTCAGCTAGACGCCGTTGCGTTACTATCGCTTTTTATTTCTTCGATTATACTTCGTGGAAAACACTGCTACTGCCATGTGTGAAATATCAACATTTTGTGCAAATAAAATCAGACGCGCTGCAAGCAGCGTGATTTGAAAACCACATCAGTCGTTGTTCATTCGGTCAGGTACGATTGAATACGTAAATAAATCATTGGAGCGTTTATTGAAATATCCTAAACAATCCCTCTATTCAGCCACTACACAGCACATAGTGTGGTGCGCGTCAAGCTCAATAACTGTAAATGGGGTTTTGTGCTCACATTACTAGTTGATGCGACCTGACTTCAAAGCTCCCCCACCTGCACCTTCATTGAACTGGAATGCAAGCTTAGTTGGCATTGTAAGATCAGAAGCGGTTGGAAGATCATCTATTGGAAATAACATTGAGTGAAACCTGACTACTTCAAAGAGAATGTTGTATTCTCTTGCGCTTTTCCATGAAAGCCTACACTTTACATTCAGAACCATGATCCTTACCTTTACTGAAGCATAATGAACAGATTCTTATGGTCGAAGAAGTGGAAGTACAGTTAGTAAAACACGAGTGTGAGATACACAGTATGTAAACTATTGCTTCCTAATTTTTTCCTCAGTCTTCTTCCTATTTCAATGATGGTTACTAAAGAAAAAGAAAAACTTGATAAAAAATCGGACGGACATACAAATTTTATCACGTAACTAGAGCATAAAACTACCTGCAGCAAATACAAGTATTACTGAGTAGTACATCAATCAGCCTACAAATATTGCTCCATCGAATAGAACTAGTGAAACAATCAGTTTAAGTTCACGCTAAGTCGCTACCGAAATTCATACATCACTAAGCATGAAAAATATACCAGGTGCAGTAGGAGCACATAATTGGCTCAGGGGATGTGTAAAACTTAGAACTGAACGTTCTTAAGGTGAGCAACACTTTTGTCTGCTGTCCCGTGAAATTTATACAATTGAGTCGTTAAATATACGATCGTTTCCGACAGTTGACTGTGCGAGGGATTTCAAACACAGAATAGAGCCTCGTAACTACGTATATAACTCATTCTGCCATCGATGAGACAGTGAACGTTCAGTAGATCAGAACCATTGAAGGTGTGTGCTTACAGGAGCGTCGTACGTATATTTCAGTCCATGTACCTTTCTCGATGAAATAAATTCTTCCCTTGACATAAGTAAATTTTCCCCCAGCAAAAAATGCCATCATAGAGGCTGTTTATGAATGAAATTGCGTTCTGTTTGAGATAACAGGTACTTGTCAATCACCTGGATTCAAAGAGGCTATTTGTCACCACAAAAACTGAGGTCTACTCAAAAAACTGGTAAAAGTACTGCTAGTAGGAGGATAGGATTTTTCCTGCTATTTCACTGTATACATAAAAGAGTGCTTTCTGACGTTTACTGCTCAGATTCAGACAACTCAGTTTCATTTGCGTGTGCGCCACTAACGGAAATACAGGTTCGATTTTTCAAGGTCCAAATCCCGACGATCCCACGCAGTGCTTCGCGCTGGACTAGCATTCGCCGCTGCTCATCCATCAGTCAGTTCTCAAGCAAAGCAGCAGTTAGCGTCTGTCTTTAGACCGATGATCAGATTATCTCACTGACCTGTATGAGGAGGGAACCACCTTTCATACACGACAGGGTGTGTACCTGCACTTGCTGGCAAATTTAGCGACCGGCTACGGAAGGTTTTTATCTCTATCAGGAAGTGAACCAGGGCAAGAAGTTGTACATTTAATTTTGATGAGTCTATGGAGCTGAGGGAAGTTTGAAGGGATTTTGGTAACACTGTGATGAGTATACAGGGTGAATCAATGCATGTTATTCCCTTTCGTTGACATTATTTTTACCTACCGACGAATATACTTCTTAAATATTTTTGTTGATTCCTTTTGGCCTTCCTCTTGCCATATTCCAATTTCCCTTCTGACATCCTTCTAAATGATGCACGATTGATACCAAATATTTCCTCGCAAGCAGAAAAATGACTGCTTTTGAGGACACAGTATAGAGAAGGAGAATTCTCAGCATACAGCTTTTGCGGCCTCCAGTACGCAGCAGTCACTGCAGGTATGAGAACCACCTCCTTGACACGTACTACAGTTCTGTGACGGAGTACATGGATGGTAGCTAGGCTACGTCTTGGGTATAAGAGGCGGCTTGCAAAGACTTGCTTTAGATCACTCTGGAAGACTCGTTTCAGAACACTCTGAGAGACATGCTTCAGACCACTCTGAGAGACATGCTTCAGACCACTCTGAGAGACTTGCTTCAGACCACTCTGAGAGACTTGCTTCAGACCACTCTGAGAGACATGCTTCAGACCACTCTGAGAGACTTGCTTCAGACCACTCTGAGAGACATGCTTCAGACCACTCTGAGAGACTTGCTTCAGACCACTCTGAGAGACTTGCTTCAGACCACTCTGAGAGACTTGCTTCAGACCACTCGGAGGGACTTGCTTCAGACCACTCTGAGAGACTTGCTTCAGACCACTCTGAGAGACTTGCTTCAGACCACTCTGGCATCGGGTCGACAGCAGCCCTCGATTACGGAGCACCGCTGAACAACGCTTTAGATCAGATAGCGTACCTGAACACGTCCTCACGTAAATTGTTCCTTTATTGTATTTACTGTAGTTATTGTATCATGGTTAAGCTCTTAGAATAGATGATTTCAAAGCTTTCCCTCATATGTTAGACAACTTTTATATTTCTCCCCTCCATATTCATGCGTACAGGGGCGATATTTCGAGCGATGTTTATCTAAACTTGGAGTCCTGACTAAATGACTCCCATGAAAGTACGTTACGAATTCAATGACACTTTGTAAGTAAAACTAAAAATATTGGAATATGACAAGCAGAGGACAGATATTACGCGGGGAAGGCTAGCGTGTTGTGCGGACCGTGCGTTATGAGCGATATTTTGACGGGGGAGCCGAGCGCCGTCCTGGCTATTATGACGCGGTCATCATGAGCGTTCATCCTGTGTGACACTTCAATAGAAATTTCCATTTTAAGTAGGAGGCCGACAACGTCTGGGCGTCGTTACGAGGGGGCTGTGACTGGACACAGGGCAATTGGAGGGGAGCAAGGGGGGTGCGTGGTGTGTTGCCTAGGGCTTTGTCTCCGTAGCTGAGCTTTAAAGTTATTGTACATGTGAAGGTAATGAACATACACAGCATTTTATATAAATTAGAAAGATACATAAAATACTCAACAGTTTCACTAGTTCAAAATTCAATCTAGAACTTGCATGAGTGTGAGCACGTCTGGAAACATTAGAACCCTGTACTAGAATGTTATAAAAATATACAAAGGAAAGCGTTATGCAACGTATGTAATTGTCAATATAATAGAAGAACTGATGAAACAATGCAAATATTTTTATCAACTGTTTCTAAACTTTCAAGTTTATCATGAAGTTAAGATTTTTTACCATTGTGCAGAACTACTATGGTGTTTACAATCGTAAGCAAAATCGAGCACCCAAGTAGTTTTCAGTATTTGAAAATATCTCACTTAATTTAAGCAATATATGGCGCGCATACTTTAGAAATTTAAAACCTAATATATTTTGTATTGAAAACGCACAAACTTGAATAAAGTTATTGAGCTAAGGCGTGTGATCACTCTTACAATGCACACACAGTTTTTCAGAAAATTGTATTCACTCTTTGATCGCCCATTGGTAGGAGAAGACTAGACTAGGGGCAGAATATCAAAGTTTTGTTTAAAGACATTTAATTTTCTTAAATTGAATGTTATATCTTTATTTTTACATATTACACTCGTATTTATGTCAATAAACACGTAAATCAAAAGAAAATATATGAGTAATGGGCATTAAAGAGTGAGTTCATTTTTCTGACACCCGCTACTTACATAAAGTTAGTCTGTATAGTATTTAACACACTTCAAACAAATTTTTTATCTAAGTTTAAATGTATTTTAATGAGAATTCAAAGCCAAAATTATAATGATATAATACTTTTATCATGAGTAAAAAAATGCTTTGAAATGTAGTAGAAAAGTTTTGAAAAAATAATTTATAACAAAATTGCAAATCAATGTAGCTAAAAAGTACTGAGTCCACTTATGGAAAAAGGGGTATTATCGGGTTTTGAGGAACAATTATTATTAAATTTGAGATAATAATAAATTTTAGAGATCCAAACAACACTATAAGAGTATGTTCATACTTTGGGAACATCTAATATTCAATCTGATTACCTTTTGATGCGTTTGTAGTGTAGAGTCATCAGTTAAATAGGAAATGATAAATAGAGCCCAGTGTAGATATCCGATATGGAATAGTCAAAGTTATGTCGATGGTAAAGGTCATAGGGCAATTGCAAAGTTCTGGTGCTTCAAAGAAATTTTTTCCCTATCACTTTGAAATATGGTCACAATAATTATTTCTGAAAAGCCTCAAATTACAAAAACAAAATTGGTAAAACAACTTAAAGCAGTAAGAACAACAGTTTGTCGTCAGACTCTGACCAGTATATAGTAGCAACAGAGTCTGAGTTCTGACAAGGCTAGAAAAGTTCCCTTTTTATCAAAACGCCCCGTGAATGCCCGACTTTTCGTTACCAAAAGGTCCTCCAGAAAACCAGTAAGCTACTGTAACAACATTTACTGGTTTGATGAGATGAAAATAGGACTATTCAACAACAATTGGCGCTATCTATGGGGGGAGAAACACGAGCATTGTCGTAACTTAGACCTTGCTGTTGTAATGCATTGGTCAAAGTCTGAATACAAACGAGTATTCAACAAGTATTGTTTTAACTTCTTTTGCCAATTCTGTTCATGTAGTTTGAGAAGTTTTAGGAATAGTTTGAACATATTTCTCATAGATCGGGAGGAAATTTTCTTCGGGGCACCAGAACGCGGTCGGTTTACTGTAAAACAATGATTCTTTTACTTCTAAATTATTCAGCCAATTGTTCTGAGATTCCCTCTAAACTGCTTTGCAATGTTTTAAAGCCTTTATCATTGACATGAGGTTTGACTACTGACCTTGGAGATCTCCACTGAGCTTTTCGAATGATGTTTACTGGCAAACTGATGACTCCACACTACAGACTCTACCTACGCTGCAGACGTGTCAAAAGGGAATCAGATTGAAGATCAGATGTTCGAAGAGTGTGGAACATGCTCTTAAATTGTTGTTTTGATTTTTAAATTGAATATAATCTTAAATTTAATAACAATTGTGCCTGGAAACCAAATAAGGGTACTGAATACTTTTTATTCTAATTTATTCACATTTTTTGTAATAATTTTATTACAGAATGTAAAACAACACTTTAGAGTATTTTCGTACTTCTTGTGATAAATGCATTATTTCAGTATAATTTGGGTTTGTAATTCACATCACAATTCACTAAACTTAAATAACTGAATTTTTTCAAAGTGTGTTAAATACTTTTTATCCTAACTGTGTGTCTCACATAAAGCTGATAAAAGAAAAATTTTCACTCATATGTCTACTTGAGTATGTTTATTTGAATACACTTTAATTACAGGGTTATAATGAACATCTATTCCATTTGAATGCTTATCCTAAATACAGCCTGATGGCAGAATTGGCTTGCTACTGGAAAGTGTTGTGAATGAGCCAGCTAAATTTGAAAAGAGGTGGCGCAGCAGTGGCGGGTGAGACAGAGCGCACCGGAGAGATGTACTGTTATGGAGGCCATGCTCCAGATACCCCTCCGTCGAGTGCTGCCGCTGGCTTCACGCAAAAAGATTTCCTTACAAAACATTTTCGTCCTAAGTTTGTTCCCGTGGAGCGGCGGATCTTCCTTGTGCAGCGTTCACGACATGAAAAACTCTACGGAAACCTTATGTAGGGTTCAAAGTCGCACTGGAAGACTCGGCTGGCGCGAGACTGTTTGCATCAGTTTTGAGAGCACATTTTGTAAAGTGCTGATGAGGCATTTTCGAAGACCAGTTAGATCAGAGTTTAGATGGAAGTGTCCGGTGATATTGCCTCAGTACGTTTACCTTGCTCGCGTTACTTAGGAGCATGGAAAAATGGACATGGTCGGTAGAACTAATATGAGCTGAAGGCGAACAGGCGAAGACGCTCCTCAATATTGCCTGCCTATCCAAACTCATAATATACTTTGCGAACCAAAAGTTTCAAATTGGCTGAAGACAGATTCAAAAACTTGCATTCAGAACACAATCGCTTCTAAGAAAATAATTTGATTTCCAAAGCAGTCGCTGGCCCAACTTTTGAAGTAGCTTCCGAACCTTCGGAGAACAATTCTGCATAATGTCTGTCAAATATAAAGAAAAACTTCCCCGTGGAATTGTTTTAGAATTTATTAAGTGAGAGCTTTTAACATTATGGGCTGCAGTTTTTGTACACAGAACGAGACGTAGAGAGCGCGAGATGGAGGCTCCTCATAAGCCAAGAGGCTGAACGTTTTACGGCGCACTTTATATGGTTATTAAAATACTGGACTGCCGATACTTTTTACGGGGAAGTATTAGAGACGCCTTCAGTTATTGTCGCATAAAATGAGAATATTTAAGGGTGGACAGGGGCCATTGGAAATAGTTCTCGCCGAGGGTCAATTTACGTTTTCCAATAACACGAGGTGCGTCTTATTTGCTGAATTGCCGAGGCTTTGCCAGCTTTATTGGGTTCGCATTGGTTCTTTATATTCGAGGGAAACACTTGCGAGTTAAATCAGGCACGGTATCCTAGAGAGAGGGTAATGGGGGAGGCACGGTGCCCATTACCCTCTCTCTAGCACGGTGGTACAGAAAAGAGGCACGGTACCAGAGAGGCACGGTACCTTTGAGGGAGAGGCAGAGTACCGTTGAGGTGTGGTAAGGGGGGAGGTTTCAATACTAGAAACTGTAGCTGAAGTGTAAGAAATGATTTAATACATCAAATTTATGCATCAGCATAACTTCACTTTCAAAAACTTAAAAAAAGTTGCAAATAAAACAATAGCAAAGGAGAAGAAAAAGAAGATACACTCGAAATTCTCGAGTATGACATCTAAAGCTAAGTGCAACATAATATGAACTGTTATTAAACAATAAGAAGGATAACTTTTCTGTATGGGCTTTAGATGAAGGTCTGCACGAAAGTTTTTTTAATTTTTGTTAATTTTCTTTTGGATACATGTAAGTAAAATTTTAGGACAAACGTTAAATAAATAAAACTTCTAATGTAACTACTCACAGAATGAGGAAACGTAGATGATATACGAAGGTAATTATATATGTAATGGGGAAATAAATGCTATATTTTGCTGTGAATTGTTTTATATTTTTTAAGTAATAATAGTTGTGTGTGACGGCTACTGACAGTTGCTACAGTCTTTTTACCTTCCTGTAGTTCACACAGCACTTCTTACTTTCGCACTACATTACGTACAAGAAGTACACCTTCCTCCACTCCTCCTCCTCCGACACAGTGTACCACCGACACCAGCCAACTAGCAGGAGGACGTCGTACTTGATCATTGTCAGTAAATATCACTGAGTTTACCGTCACTAATATTACTAAGATTGCTTTAATTAATCTATTTATATAAAATACAGGGGGATTATTATAATCATATATTATAATAATCCCGTTCTGATAATAATCCCGTTCATTATATATAATAATCAGAACGGGGATGCATGTATTATAAGCATTGTGTTTTGGACACCAAAGGTGCCAAATTATTATAAAATATGCAATTTTTTCCCGTGATTAGCCTTCTCCTCCTACATGGCCATGTTATCGGTAGATAAGATACAGAATGGAATTTCTGTATATATTATTGAAAAATATTAATTCAAAATACAATACTTCGTCATAAATCTTTAATATATTCATCTTTCTAATAATTTCAAATTAATCAAATCCAAACCGTAGAATTTCTACGGGAACTCTCTAGTTTCACTAAGATTACCTTCACTAATATCCCTCAGGTTATCCTCGAGTTTATAGACTAGCGGAGAAACTTGAAGGCGAATTTCCAGCCGAAATAAATACTTCGCTGAGTAGAATCTAGAAAACTAATGCACTATGAATAGTGAATGTGATTAATGTTATTTCAGATAATTTTGTATGAACTACTTTCGTGCTGAATGGTATCAAACTTTTGAAACTTCAGATCTGTTTCTTCATACAGATTTGGACTTCAAAAACAAATATTTCTCTCATTCTAACAAGTTCCTTGGTCATTTCGAAGTAATTTGAGCGAATTTTTCTGAGAATGAAAGTCTTATTATATACGTCGCGAGAAGTTTATGGAAAGTTCTCAATTTGTATGGCAAATAGTTTTCAACTATTCAGTGTGTAATTCATGATTCAATAGGTCTCATTATTAAACTTTTGTTCTGAATTTTTGACAGTCAACGCTCGTTGTAAAATAATTATAAGTATGAACCCTGAAGATAATGGCTTTACTCTACCACTGAACATCTCATCTGTACTTAACAATCAGGTAAATAGAGTAAAAACATTGATATGTTTAGTTAACTGATACTGTGTATTATAAGTTTTAAAACAGGACGCAGATTGCAGTATCAGTTTGGTCTGCAGCCGTGGTGCAAAGTCTGCAAGCGTCACGAGGCCCAAGCTCTTGTCCGCAGCAGCAGCGTCTCGGAAGAACTACTACGCTGTCCGGAATACGGCTTATTTTACGACCCCCGGTCGTGTTCAGAAAATCAAACACGTGCCTTACCCCAATGAAACCAGTTCTTGTGCCTAAGAGAAGCTAGCAAACTTAGTATCAATAGACCAATCATTTGGACGCTGCAGTGAGTCTTCCTTACTTCTCAGTGTCTAGTTAGAGACGGTCACTCTCTGAGTAACGCCTTATGGGAATATCGCTGACGAGTAAATTAAGCACAACACAGCTCAATGAAAACAATGGTTAGTCATTCCACATGAATTTGAATTTCTCTCCACTCTTTTCGTGACTGAAAAGTTCGTCGAAGAGCTGTTAAGAATAATTATATCCTATGTTACATAACAAGTTATTTCAGTTAATAAGCGAGTAAACTCAATCTACACTGACTGCACTTTACGACGACCTAGAGGAGGGTGTATCCAGCATGGACATCTCGTAATTCTAGCGACGACCACATTAGCGCCTTCTTCCAATTCCTTACCCACCATTCGTAAGCTCTAAACATTCTGTAAATAACAAAGAGGGCCTGACAGTGCGATGCTCCCTCTGACCACATCTCGCACTCCAGAGCTTCTACGACGGCCATGTTGCAAACAAGACGAGGCTCCCACTCACTCTACGAAGAAAATATTAATGCTCTTGCTCAAATTATATTCTAGCATATGCATTTTCTGGTAGATATTTTCCGAGTCAAAAACGTGTGACAGGCGATTAGGAAAATTCTACATAGAATAGAATGAGGCTATAGGAACGAACCTTCTGGCCCATTCTTGGGTCGGATAATCTCTTCGATAATTATTCGGTTACCCAAGTCCCATGCCGTAATTCTAGCCGCGTCAACCATGACGGCATCGGGATTCGAACTCGGGTCTTCCCGCGCAAGCGGATTCGCTCACCAGTCGACCAAGCTGGCGATTACCAGTCGACCAAACTGGCGATGAAGCACATGTGTGTGATTCAGTAGGAATTCATGAAGAATGATTCAGTGGTTGTACTCGCAACAGACATGAGCTTTACTACATGTTTCTGTACTCTTATTCTGCAATACTCCTCCAACTTAGTGCACATGAACTGTTATAAAAACTTGATTAATGCTAATTAAATTGCAAACCATGATAACGCTAATTATTTTTGATTAAAAATAAAAATGAGGCAAACAAAAATTGTAGTAGTTAAAACTATTTTGATTGTGCAAACTATGAAAAATAGAACGAAACATCACACCCCATTACAATATGATTTCCACACTAACGGTAGAGCTCGAGGTCCAATCTACTTGTATGACGTGCAGTGCAGTAAAGTAATTCCCTCCTACAAGTCATTGCCTGACCCTCCCCCTCTCCCTTCTGTCCTTTAACATCACCAGAGCAATTGTAGCCCTCGTCTTCGCACCATTCTTTCATTGAACTTCTTAACATACACAGAAAAACGCCTGGGCACGCTCCGTCAATTATTTGAATTCTTTGATAAATTGAGCGAGATCGTATTATGCGTAGTTTGCAAAAATCCTGGCATTCTTGCAAAATTTTGCGTAAGAATGCCTCACAACGATAACGGAGCAAGTGGTCATAGCTGAGTCGAGGGCAAATTTCAAGCATAAACTGCTGCTTTGGTCCCACGGAGCCTAGTATTTTGTATGCGCCTGCAATTGTCCAAGTCATTACGCTGTCCCGTGTGCGTGCCAGGCAACTCTTCAGTTTACATCAATTTCTTCGTGACGTCCACTGCTCGCCGCCGAAGAGCCTCCATTAACCTATCGCCGATGCGATCTGTTCCGATTATGTTGGACCGCGACTTTACATATAGTGAAACGCCTCACCGATGACCTGTTTAGCCAGCGTCCAGAAATGCCTCATGTCACGTTATGCCTGCTCTGCAGCGCACGAATGCTACTCACGTAACCTTCATAAAATAAATGTAAATTTCTGATCGTGTAGAAACACACATAATCATGACAGGGGCTCTTAAAATGCCTTCCTAAACATCTGATTGAGAACCATCATTCACTGGTCGGAACTGTTCATCGACTTCTTGGTAAGAATAACATTAGGGACGACGCCCTAGGCGAAGTGTATGACAGTGAGTGAACGAGAAGTATAAAGTAGCCTCATACTGATGTTAGACTGCTGCATCACTGCCCCAATCGATGCTCATAAGTAAAGACTATCGCAGCTCACATCGCGGCAATCTTGGCTGCCAGCTGGACTACTCACATGCATGCTGGGTCACTGTAAATTCCAAGATGGACATTTTCTTCAAATCCTTTCCAGCTTCAGGACTCCGAAAAAACTCTAGTTTGCTTCTTCAAACGAGACAACAGATCAATACAAAAAACGTGACACTTGCTAGGATTCGTTCACGACTTTGGTCTGGAAAAGTTTGATCTCTGTGTGTGATTATGACACTCGATGGTTGCGATAAAAGGTAGAAGGTTTGGACCGATGCTGCGGAACTGTTGCTCTGGGTCATAAATTAGGGGTCATCGATAATTTATTGATGCCGGACCTGATACGCCACAAATCACGGAAAGGTTAAAGGAGATCCGCAATTTGGCACGCAGGACAATACACTATTTCCTTGCAAAACATTTAACGTATTTTCTGAAATATTTATGTCAGTCAGTGATTTTAGGAGTGTCAATAGTTATGATTTAGGGGCCTGGCACGGGACATGACCTCTGAGAACACGCATCTGAGGGACGTTCCACTCCAGAACGTTCGAGTGAACTTGATGAAGTTGTTGCAGCCGTTAAAGTCGTTTGGATCGTAAAATTAGTTACCACACTCGACTGCGCTCGCAAACTATGTAAATAAAACTCGCATGCAATGAACCAAGAGCCAATAAAATTTCGAGATATTCAAAAACTTCAGAACAACGTTCTCTCTTCATTTAATTAGGCTCTCGATAAAAGTATTCGAATGGCACTGAATATCAACTGTCCAAGCGACAGTTACTTCGAATTCTTTCGTTTCTTTATCGGGCTTTGGAATTTATTCACTTCTCCGCAGTTATTATGTGCGTCTTCTACCTAAGGAGTCACGCGTGTAAACTTCTTTTTTAATATCACCTGGAATAATATCAGTCCATTTATGAAGCAAAACTTTTGTTGCTTTAAGTTTGGATGCATTTATGAATGTTCATCGTTGCTAGAAGCTGCTTCGAGGATGATTGTTAGCAAATCGTGTAGTGCTAAGCAGGACAAGTGGAGTGTCAAAATCTATTTCTTTTTTATGGAGCATAAAAACATTTGCTTACCTGTACAAGTCGTACAAGTTGTATAACACGTCAGATATAGCGCTACTAAGAGGAAAATTAAAATCAGAAAATGATGAATTCTCTGTACACAACAAAAAATTACTTACGTTTTCAAAACTTTTGTAGTCAATTTTTTAATTACATCAGCAATAATAAAAATTTGCTTAGCGAGCATGGTAGAAATAAATGTGAAGTGAAGGGAGGGGGAACGTCTAACCAACAATTAAGAAAACCTTGTTGCCATGAAGCAAATATTCCATGTAAGATACAAGGGACCTTGCAACAAGTCTAAGCAACCATAAATAGTTAATTGTAGTTGTATTAGCATAACCACTACTAATAGTTAGTAAAGTAAAAAGTAGAAATAAAACTAATACACTGTTCTGATTGACATTCCTTTGAATGTTTTCACACACATGGTGCACGAAGTACAGTTATTATGATCATAAGGCCACGTGAGATCTGCTCTGCCAAAAGTCCTCCTCAAAAACTGGAGTTGAAAATATTCAAAGATTTTTTTGAATCGCCGACGATTTTCCTTTATTGTCTCTGAACTCTTTCCCAAAGAACCAATTCGTACGTTGACACACATTCATTTCACAAACACATTCATGACAATTTGATCCTCGATAGAGAAGCAGCGTTGTGGTTAAATTTCGCAACAAATACGATCGTTGTTCGTTTTTACTCAAGGCCTTTGTCTTCTGTTCGTGTGACTTTGTTCGTTTCAATTCACATCGTTAATAACGAGCTTCAAACTTCCGATGGGTTTTTAAGAGAAACAAATGAAGTCAGGATCTCCTTTTTGTTGCCTCACTCGTTCGTTCGCCTGAGGAGCAAATCGCAGGAGCGTCCTCGGAATAGGTAATAAGGGTGATGGTGGGTGATGAGGGTGATGGTGGGTGATGAGGGTGATGGTGGGTAATGAGGGTGATGGTGGGTGATGTGGGTGATGGTGGGTGATGAGGGTGATGGTGGGTGATGAGGGTGATGGTGGGTAATGAGGGTGAGGGGGATAATTAGGGTGATGGTGGGTGATGAGGGTGATGGCGGGTAATGAGGGTGATGGCGGGTAATGAGGGTGAGGGATGGTGATGAGGGTGATAGTAGGTAATGAGGGTGATGGTGGGTAATAAGGGTGATGGTGGATTATTAGGGTGATGGTGGTGGGTTATAAGGGTGGTGAGGGTTATGATGGTGGGTAATGAGGGTGATGGTAGTAGATGAGGGTGATAGGGGGATGAGAGTGATGATGGCTAATGAGGGGGATAGTAGGTGATGAGGGTGATGGTGGATAGTGAGGGTAATGATGTGGTATGAGGGTGATGGTGGTGGGAGATGAGGGTGATGGTGGCTTATGAGTGTGATTGGACGAACAGTTCACTAAGAAAATTGAACCTGATGAGCAACATATGTAAGGAATCCGCCTCATAATTTGCTTGGTAAACAGTGATGTTAATGAATGACGTCATACTTCAAAAACACCAAGGGACCAAAAACACATAATGGAATTTTCTTACATGTATTAAAATAAAATTATTCGTTCATTCATGAGCCGTTTATGCTATGGAAAATTTAATCCAACACATTAAGTTTTCCATTTCCATTTCTTTGGTGCCTTTTTTGCAGCACATATGGCATCAAACACTTCACGTAGAGGATTGATCAACTCCATTAATTGATTCAATTTTAACGTTTTCATGTGAGGAAAGAATTTTGTCTGAAAGTTTTAATAGACAAAAACTCATTCAGAATTTTAACCACCAATAAAAATGTTCATTTATTTTTCAGGAAACGCTTACATATTTTTCTTAGTTAAATTAAACTTTTCTTGGCAGGCTCGGGCAACTCATGAGACGATTTAAAGGAAGCTTGCCCTACTGGGATGAAAAAGACATGGGGGATCAGGGGCGTGACCAACAGCCAATTAGAAAAGTGTCAGGCCTAATGAAGGCCTTTACTGATGATCCGCTACTTGGTGGCGTATGTTGAGCTCTACGTGGCACAGCGAGGACGGACTGCTGTGAGGGAGGTGTAGAAGCGCAAGGATGGACCCACAGCTGCCTGCTACATGCCGTGCTGTCAAAGCTAAGGGACAACGGCTTCGAGTGTGAGTTAGTACAGATATTTGGAGTCAATTATTGGTAAATCAATTTATTGGTAGTAATAAATCAGTAAGTTACATATACTGGTAATATAAGTTGTTAAATTATATATTGATATGCTAGTGAATAAGTACATTAATTTATCAGCACCTATAAATAGTTCAGTTGGAAATTGTGATGGTAGATTGTGTAAAAATTTTCCAACTTGTCGAATTGCCCACCAAAAAACTTTATGCACTTCAAGGGTCAATAAAGTGTACAGGTGCAGGTTGATAGAGTGTACAGGTTAATAAAGTGTACAGGTTAAGAGAGTGTTCAGGTTCATATAGTGTGCAGGTTAATACAGTGTACAAAGTAGTAGAATGTGCATGTTTAATGGTTTCTACAGATTAGAAATGTCAAGGTTTGGCACACAGAAGCGTCACGCTCCTGGATGAGCCTGCACTATAATTCAGGATTGTTTATTTCCTTAAGAGCGTAAGAGGTTAACAAAAGAATCTTGTTTTTGAAGATCGTGCCATCCAAACGGCGGCCAGGCGAGCCTGCCACGCATGAGGGACACTGCTCTCCACAGGTGCTGTGTATGCTCCACGGTTTATATCTGTACGAGTCTAGTAAATCACTCGCATTCAAAGGGATTTAAATAAATAAATTGACCAGAAAAAATAGTTTAGTTTTTTGATTCTCAGATGAGGACGCATTTACAGCTGGATCGATGAATTTACAAGCGTTCGCAATCATTGGTTCATTATTGCTGTGATGTTTTATAATACTGATAGTGTTATTAACACACGACTCTCAGTGTTATTAATATAAAACTTGCAGCGTTATTGCTACAATACCGAGAGTATTATTGAGTATTGCTTTTGAAGATGATCAGATGGTAGTGCAAATGCAAAAGATACGATAAATACTTTTCTGGAATGACATGTCTGACCTTATAGGTATCACGGCATCAATTCTTGAAAATTAATACGTTTATAACATATGGACCATTGTCTTAAAAGATGTTCAAATACCATAACCCAAAAAATCTTCGTATGGAACGGACATTGTATAATAAAATTCCTAGGGATTTAACGAAACCATGGAAATATGCAAGCAAAGAAGCATCATTTCTGGCATGCGTTGAAATATTCTCGAAACTCCTAAGTTACAGCTACGTATTTATTGGCTTGATGAATTTGTTAATGATTATAGCATAGTGAAGACTGCAATCTCGTGAGTGCCGGGCCCGTCAAGTGCGTAATGGAGATGAAGGATTCCCCCGTACATCTTCATCTGGGGGCAGCGAGAGCGTGGCCTGTTCTAAACACAACATTAGGACCTGCTCACCCGGCCCCTCGGTGAGTGGAACATAATGGGGGGCAGGGTCGCACACAACAAAGGCGCTCGGACGCTTCAAAGACGGCCTTAAACTGCCCATTGTGCGATGCTCGGGCATCTGAGTCGTCCTGGCACGATGTTCTTTTCGTTTCAGAAGATGCAAGTGGGCTAATACTACAATACTGCTCTGATAAACGCACACATGACCATAATGAAGTCATAAATCAACTAAAGACATTTGGTTTTCACTTCATCGAGCATATTGCTTTAGCTTAACTTGATCTTTTTGATGTATTTCCTCCAACGCATGAGCTAGTTTAAAGAGGATTGGTGCCATATCGTAAAAATGATCCTCAAGTTGTCGAGCTGGGCTTGCGAATGGAGGGGTTTGATGGATACCGTCGATAAGCTCGTCATTCTTCTTGTATCTAACGTGTTCCGTTGCATGGCCCTCATCTTATTGACAGAAGACCATTTCTTGTGAGTGAAAGGCAGCTCTTAACAAGGCAGTTTGTCAAACCAAAGCAGCAAACAGTTGCTTGGGTAACTCGATCTTGGAGCACTCACTTTAAGCTAGAGTGCTCTTTGCTTCGACTTGCTCATGGTACTGCTGTTGTGTGTTTTGATTTTACTACTACAAACTGCCTACGAAAAACTTCTCAGTTAAATCAATTTGTCCTGTGGCGTACGTTAGAGCCTAATTCTGTTTATGCGGTTTCATCAGTCCAGGTACACTGAGTGACTACGAGAATTTAAATTAATTACTCTAGCTAGAAAGTACAGCCAGAGGATTTCTCGTTAGACTTTCAAAACTCAAAAGATTGGGTCAAAAATATTACTCACCATCTATTTTAATTGAGGTTATCCATAATTATTCTATTAGTTTCCTGAAACAGCCCATCGCTCAGGTAATTACAACGCATGCCTTCACTCATTGTACACGAGCATTTAAGTGCCGGCCTCCACTGCATCTTAAAATTCTCGCTGTTCTCTGCAACATCTCCGAAGTTCAGTTTATGGTTGTTTGGCATAGCATTCTCGAGGTACCTCATAATTTATAAGCACTTCAAGGCAAGGCTGGGACAATACCACTGGAGCAGCAACACGGTCGAATCTCCCACGCTAGAGCCGTCGGCTGGCCGGTTACAACGACGGCTGCGTAATGGGCGCCTCAGCGATCACTCAAGCGGACAACTTCATCGCTTGTCTCAAAATAGGAGCCGCAAATGAGTGTATGCTTACACTAAAAAGGCGGTCAATCCATAAAAATTAGACGTCATGAGTATGTTACAAAAGCAGAATGCTTGTCTGGTTCTTTCACTAATCTCTTCTTCAGCTTTGATGAATCTATGTACTTGCTTACTTCTAAATTTTTTTTTCGTATGCTTTCCTTCATGGTTGCCTAAATGGCTCACACGGGACCAAATCACAGGTGCGATAAAAGGAATTACGACTGGCACTGGTTTCTTCTTCAATATGCTTATCTAGAGTTGCAAGAACACTGCTTCTACGCTCCACTTCAACTCAGGTTGAAACAAATAAATGTGTTCCAGTTAACTTTTAGTGTACCTTTGTCTTTTATGATTGTATTCCTTCATAGGAATAAAACACAGGGAATACGAAACGCGAAGCGCAAGCTCGCAGTCTGCTATGGTAACACAAGAAAATATTTTGTAACTTCACTCCGTCCAGGTAACTGAAGCTCTTCTTCTTTCTAATTAAATGCGTGAGATGAGAAGCTCAGGTCAACCTTACTCATTAATTGTTTTGGTTTTATTTTCTACTAGCGAATAATAAAATAAATTATATAGATTAGCTTGTTCAAGTCAGTCATTTTGACCCGCTAGAATTAGTAGGACAATCGACAAAATATTCAATAGCTGACGTTTTAGACTTCATTTTTCTCTGGGTAATATTTCCAGAGGCCATTTAATACCAGCGAGTAGGAATGACACTTCTATTCAACGAGCACTGACTTGCGGAAGCGAGAGAGATGAGAAGTCTCTTCTGCTGTAAGTAATAAACTCCTCTCCTAAAGCTAATCCCTTTTTAAGCACGGAGTGATTTTATTCTTGATATTAGTCGAAGAAACTTTAATTTAATCCACACACGAGTAAACTCATGTGAAGTGACTGTAGTATTTCACTCACTCGGGTGATCAACAGCTAAAAATATGCTCACATTTTTTCTTAATGAGCAAACGTCATCAAGAATGACTGAACAATCTTCAAAACTACAGGCACATCCCTTCACTTTTCCTGTTTTGAAAAATTAATCATACACAATTTCAAGAGTCACTTGTTCGTTCTAACATTCACTCTCCAAGAAAACGTTGAGCAAGTGTAGGGTGCAGTTAAACGATAATTACATGGAATTTATGTAACTTAATTTTACGATCAAGAGACTTGGAGTTGTATTTTGTTCAAAGTTTGCTGTGCACATAGTAGAGACGCTAATTGAAATATTGCACATACTTGCAGAGCGAACTCTTCCTTGTTTTGTTACAATTGCATCATAGATGATGAAGATTCCTCGGATACGAATAACTTGTTACTTCTTTTGTAAATATTGACTATACAAGACAAAAATTGTTAGCGAGTTAAGTAAAATCAAGAAATTTATTATGGCTTGCTCTAGACACTAAATTGCTCCTCTGAAAGTTCATGCATTCTCATTTCGGTGCAGAGAAGGACGCTTAGGAAATTCAAAGTAATGTTTTATCGTTTCTGCTTACACTAAATATTTAAGGGAATACAGACTAATTTCTATCTTCTGCGTAGAGCCTCAGACTTTTTGTTCACGATTATGTGGTAAACTTGTGTTCCATATCTTCAATTCCTTCACACTAATTCTGCGCGCTTGTCTCACAAGGGAAGCGACTCAAAAAGCGGCTTGTGATGGCCAGGGCAGTGCTGCATGCCCTCAGAGAGACAGGCAGCAATTTGCACAACACGTTCTACCCTTTGCTCCCTTGCCTTGGACACGAGGAAAATCTAAAAGATATTCATCCTGACTTCTTCTGTGAACTGACTACCAGTAATGACTTTCAAGAGACTGATTCTAAGCACAATGTCCTGCGCCTGTTTTGTTAGCATTTCTAATGGAGGCATAGTGCTTGGGTAGAGTGACAGTTCAGCAGGCATTTATAACGTTTTATAAATGAATGGTGGAAGCGGTTTCAGATACGCCATTCATCTCTACAGAAGTAAGAAATACGGTTGTCTCTTCTGTCTGTCACCAACAACGATAAAAGTATTTCATGATTCTCCACTTCTATGGTGATATTTCTAATTTTAATTGTGGAAATTGAGTGAGTAGTGCTCATAGAGATAGATGTTTCTTTGGCTGTCGTAAGACATGTTTTGCTTAATTTTGGAAGATAATTAATCACTTTACAAAATTCATTGCTACAATTCATGGAATTTCGACAAGTGTAGAACGGGCTGAGCGATCAGCTGGTAAATAATGTGCCTGTTATCAGGACGTATGGTGTGCTAAGGTTCTTGAGTACTTTCACTTCCTTCAATCAATGTCATCACAATACCAACATATCTTCCATTCTCTCATAACATCGAGCTGGCCAGATCCGAAAATGCTAAAAGTGACTATGGCAAGTGTCTAAAATGATTAATGAGCCTTGGTCTCAACATCTGGTACTTTGCAAACGCAAACTTGGTGTTGAAACTGAAAAGGCACGTGCAGTCGAGTCCGAGGCAGAGCGATAGCTTGCTGCATTATCTCAATCGCAATCTTTGTTGTGCATCGTATCGTTAGCTTTAGAAAGTAGTCCTTGAATCAATCTCATTTTGTTTAATTTGGTTCAATGAAGGGCTGTTAACCGGCACGTTTAAACGCTCCCGATAACGCTGGTATTTAGTGATCATGACAGTGCTGAATGCTTTTGATTGCCGTGTAGTGGACTGAGAAGAGAAGTATACTACCCAGTCGAGTCATCGAGTCCATGTAGTGCGGCGAGCGCGCCCAGGCAAAATCAGTCTACTGCTTTACGCAACACAATCGCCCATGTCAAGTTGCGAGGCCCAGCCCATCTCCAGGGCACGCCGGCAATCCCACCCAATTGTCTGATATCTTGCAGTTCTCTTGTCAAACATAATGCCTGTGATTGGCAGCTTTAGAACGTGAGTGCAGAAGATCATACCCGTTTGCTGAGAGTCGGTATCTGATCCATTAATTATTAGGAAAGGTGAGATGAGGAGGGAGGGAAGGGGCGGAGTTGGAGCAGTTTTGCACTACACTCAGAATGAAGTCCATGAATCACTCAAAAAATAAGGAACTTGTACAGAAATATGACCAAGTACTTTGCGAAAACACACAGTACTAAAATGTCTACATCGCTAAAGTTACTAAATAAAGACTTGCTCTCGAAATCAAAATCTTAAACGGACAACAAAATAAGCTTGATTCACTGATAAAATGAGTGACGTAAACATTATTTCTTACAGTGAATGTGAACATTGATAATAGGAGGCAAACGCAACAATAACATAAAATGATTCTAATAAGAAGCAACAATTCATTTAGGGACATCGTAGTTTTATTTGAAATAATAGTAATAATAAAATACAATTCTTGAGTAATTAAAAATTCGCTCTTGTTATTTTCTTTAGAACTAAAAACAGTGCTGAGAAAGAGTCTTCAAAAACAGTTTTGTAAAATTGCATGATTATGCAGCACACATGTAACTAATTGCAATATTTTTGATGAGTGGGAAATAGAATAAGGCAACAGGAACGAGCTGTTTGGTCCATTCTTGGGTTGGTACCCAAATCCCATGGCGTATCGGCCTCACAAATATTAAAATTGGGGAGCAAAACATTGGGAAATTTGAGTGCAATTTAAAGTGCAGTATGAGCTTATCTCTCATAGTGTGCTAAAGAAATATTTTAGAGAAGTATTTTGTTTTATATATGTATAGGAAAGTAATTGTAAATCCATCCCTTCGAAAGAAAATTCGTTGTTGCGTTGTAGACAAACAGACCAGATATAATATTAAGTACGAACCCACGTCTCCTGTAATGCCCTTGTCAGGATCCCCACGTGTACTCGTCTCCCCTGATGCCGACATGGTTGACGCGACTAGAAATACGGCATGGGACTTGGGTAAACAACCGAATAATTATCGAAGTAATTATGCGACCCAAGAATGGGCCAGAAGGTTCGTTCCTATAGCCTGATTCTATTCTATTCTATTCTACTCGTCTCCCCTGATGCCAAGCTCTAACATGTAAACTCCCACCTTATGGCAAGTCTGCGTGAAAGCTAGCCTTAAAAAACCCTAATATGACACAAAATATAGTATCATATCTCACAGAGAGTTCAGTCTCACTTAGCACCAAGTATTACATTATTTCAAGGCTCTCTGAGTGCTAAGTTTCATCTCGAATCAACTTTCATGTAGCACCAAGTTTCACATAAAACTGTCTCATAATATACCAAGTTTCATATATTATAACACTAGCTCACATATAATACCACGTCTCAAAGAACACTAAGTTGCACAAAATTCCAAGTGTCATTCAATTTTAAGTTTCATCAAATGTAAATGGATTTATTAAAAGGTAAATAATATTTTTAGAGATGTCATTTTTCTGAATAGTCATTAAATTATGGGAAGAGAAATTTAATAGCTTAGTGATATATGTACAATTGATATTTTAGAAATGAGGAGTACTTCTGTGAAGTTCATTTCTTTGTGGTTACATCCTGCCTAGCATAGACTGACTGCTGTGTGAGCAGGCGTGTCGTCAGAGTAGCTGGGGACAATCTGCAGATCCCAGGTCACGTCTATGAGACTAGCATGAGGTGCATCGAAGAGACGATCCCATTAGATGGTCCTACAATGAATTTATTCATCAAAAATTTTATTACTATAGTCTCATGTTCGTCTCAAACATTGGTGCAGCATCAGTGTCCAAACCCAGTGCAAAGGGAAGATGATTAGGGGAAAATTTGGACTTAAATCTCCTAATGAAGAGCTCAAAAATTAATGGTTTGATTTTTTATCTCGTCAATGAACGCAAAGACAAAGCCTCGTCGTCGAATGCTAAGAATTGTCTTGCTGCGTTTGTTAGATCTCTCAACTTCACAAGTTTCTTCTCTCGGTTACATTCGATCCTTTGATTTCAACAGTTTGTTCTCTTGTTCACGAACAAATTTAAAAATATTTGATAGAGTTCAGCTGTTATTTGAGTTCAACGTTAAACGTAATCTCAAGTTAGCCACTTTTGCTCGCTGACTCTGTCGGATTACTTCGAAATGAAGCCAACTCTGCGACTGAGCTTTGGCAGAACAAACACCGAAAACTGTGGAAAATAGTGACTGCAAAAGACTGAAAAACACACATCGTCCTTTTCGAACTCCACAGATCAAAAATAGATGACCAAACCAGACAGAAAAAACTGCAAAGCATAAGCAACAGCGATCTGAGAGCCAGTCAACCGAAGAGGCTCGGACGCCAGCGAAAACAAGTCTTTTTCGTTAAATTCTTCTTCCTTTCATGGCTCTCGTTCAGGGAATGCAGCGGCGTTGCACCAGCCGTGAGACACGGGAGGCAGTGCGTGTGTGAGTCCGAGAGATCGCATCCTTAAAAGCTGAGCGTTGAGCATTATGATGCAACACGAGATCTAGCTAGCAACTAAGAGGCTGTGTTTATTACATTAGATAATTTGGGTCTAAGAATGTTTAAACAACGATGGCTCACCAGAATTTGAAAACAAAATAAATGATGAATGAGGAAACTTGACAATAGGGAATTAATTGACGGTCCGTGAGCTGAGCAAAGCAGCACAGAGCGGAAGTCCTGCACATTTCTTTGGAGTGTTTTTGTGATGTCAACAGGGCGGGCAGCATGACAACACTGGAAATGCTGTCAATGGTAAAATAGTCATGAAGCATAAAACGTTAAAACATGGAAGATAAGCACGTTGGGACATTTGAAACAACACCGATTTAGCTTACAGCAACCAAAACAAAAAAGGCAATCCATCACGTGGTAATGTAAATGTCAGCACACACTCATCATCTCCAAGTACAAAGATAATGAATGCTCGAGAGACACACAGAAATGTGAGACAGTAAATGCAGTTGGAAGTTTCTTCAATAAAAAAGACAACTAAGAAAATATAAACTTAAATATCACAATAGGTATTGTGGCAATGATACATGATAACGCTCGATACATGACCTTTTCTCGATGCACGCAAAAAATGACGAATGAAGGGGAAAATTTAGAGGCAGTGATAATGTTGAGATTCAGAGACAGTGCAATGACAATAATAACAACAAGCTTGTGTACTCTCCAACCATATCAGGAGTGGGTGAAAATGAATAGGATCATTCCAAAAATTCTGAGTAACGCTAATTACCGTGCTCCACGATAACGCTAATTCCAACAAAGCAAAATAAAGGTATTTACGACAGTTCAGAGTAACGCTAAATTCCCACAGTTCAGAGTAATGCTAGTTCACAGGCCGTGGTCCATTTTAGTGCACCGTCGCCTTGTCACGTACTCATCACATTCCCTTGTGTTGATTTGCTTACCCGTGCTGTCGCAGCACCAAATGTTAGTACGAGCTTCATTAGCGTTACGTTGCAGATTTTGTAGCCTTTAGTCTTTTTACACTCATTCCAGTTTGACGATCAGTTATAAGAGCACTTTCTACATAAATTCCTTTTGGCCACCCCAGCAATCGTTGAACTTCCCCTTTAATCATTCATTCATTCACCAATGCCTGGGTAAAGGTTTATCAGATCATCTTGCTCGTGACTTATCAATTATATTTTAATGTATTCACCTCGATTTATTTATTTCCTCCACGTATAAAAATTACCTCAACATTACACTCTGCTACGGCAGAAATTTCCACCATAATATCGGTTCTCCTTTGCAACTCATTGTTTCTCACTCTCTCTCTATCAATCAAACGGTATCATAAAAATCATAATTTTCAGACATTTGATCATTAAACCGCTTATTCTTTCTTTACAGCCTCATTTAATGAACATGTTCGGTTTCATGACGCAATACAAAATAGCTAGAACAAACAATCAAGCACTGATATAAGCTTCTATTCGCGCATCAAAACTTGTTGAAGAATACTATACCTCAAACCTTAACTAGCGCCCATTGGTTCTTCATGTGAAGCAACAGATCCAGTATCCAGCATTCAACTTATTTTTTCTACTCTCATATATCTCATTCGGCACCACATTGATTACTTTAGTGTTCTCATGACTCTTCAGTGCTACAGCTATCTTTAACTTCTCATCCTTATATGTCATTTAAAACTTTACAGCAGTGGAAGACACATGAATTCAAGGCATAAATATACCTCAGAGGGTAGAAGTACTGAAGATCCAATAGTCAGAAATAGTTAGAGGTATTTTCAATTTCTGTAGCTTTATTGAATGAACGGACACCCGTCCTTCTTCTGTTGTTGTACTCGGTGTGCAAGTCATGTGTCAAACTAGCGCTCTCAATACATCATCCGTATTGAATTTTTTGTGTATATCTCAGGTAAGAAATGTAGACAAAAGGAAAATATCGTTAAGCTTTCAATGAGGTACGAAATAAAACTTGTGAGCATCTCAGTGAGTCAAGGGTTGTTAAACAGAGCAAAAAATTGATCATAGTTTTTTGTTCTAATTCATATAACTGTTCACTTTCCTGTTGGAATATTTGATTTCTTTGAGTAAATTCTTCGTCTGTATACTGCCAAACTAGCTTCTCATCGGATTGACTACAACGAATAATATTATTTTATACCTCAACCTTAAGTTTCACAATTTAAATGAAGTTTTCAATAATACATACCATGAGACTGAATAAAACCTGTCTTTCATTTTAAGATAAATTATTCAATGCATGGTGAACTGCACCGCATCATAACATAGACCCAGACAACGAGCCAACATTTAATTGGCGACCAACAGGTAAATTGCACAGCTCCTGCAAATTGTGGAGGGAGAGATGTAATTTAACTAAAGAAGATAATTCATGCAATATTCCTTGTATTTTCTTAAAGAAACAGCAAATGTCAAGGTCCCAATCATGCACCTACTTATGTTGCATACCCTGCCCATCGTACAAAAAAACTAAACAGGGCGCAGTTCGTAAAAAAGAGCATAACTCCAAACACAGCGCTCTGGAGACGGCACGCAATGTTCCTTTGCACTCAGGGAAGCTGTAATCTCTTTTCATGTTTATTAATGGAGAATTCCAACGGGGGAAATCATGCAGTAACTGATGGTCGAATTACATTATTTTCTTCTAACTAATTACGAAGTGAGTTGGCGAGCGTAATGACGGAGGCGGCCGTAGTAAACCTCCTTCATTGCGAACATTTCCATAGCGAGCAGCGTGGTGCTGCACGGCTGGTAAGTCTGGCTCACTTGCTCTAGCTAAATGAAGGCGCTCTAGTGGGGAGGTATGAACAAGTATTTGTGGTAGTAGTCCATGATCGTCTGTGATAGTGCAAAAAAGGATGGACTCAGTTTACAGAAACTTTGAAAACGTGAAAAAGATGTTATTAAAGATGGGAATGGAGAAGAGAAAGTAACATGACACAGTTTGGGTCTAGCCAAGGGAGCTGGTGTGGGAAGTACCGCTCCACTGACCAATGTTATGATGCACGTTGTTCAGGGTTGCTGGCCGCAAAAACTCACCTGAGAGCGAGGGTAGAGCGTGAAAGCTTCCAGGACAACGTAGGCAAGTTGCCCTTGAACGACAGCTTCAAGGCATTTCATTGCAAGGCAAAACTCAGCAATCATTACCCACTTTACTCGTACGAGCTAAATTTTGAGAATTATTGGAACAGACACAGGGAGAAATTACTTCAAACTCGGTCAGGTGTGAGTTTTTCGTTTTAGAATTGGTGGTGTATTTCTGAACACAAGCTGGGGCGAGCGATGGTTGAAGGGCGTTGTGTCCTGGTGCCCTTTGCTCTCTGGATGCCAGTGCTGAGACGAGCTCAATGACAGGAAGGTGAATCCTGTTCCAGTTGCACTGCAGTGTTATGCTCCTATGTGTTCATTATTTAGAGGACTATTGCAATTCCATTTAATATTTGATCTCTGGCACTGAAATGTGCATGCACAACGATGATAGGAGCACAGAAATGAACGTATTTTCCAAGTTGTACTTTCCTGACCTATTGAAAACAAAACGCCTTAGAACAAGCATAATGCCATTCTGTGAACAAACCTCCGTGTTTTTTTTAAGCTCTGAATCGTTATGAAAGCTAAGCTCTTATGATATCCATCCCTTAAGTGGTATCCTGTTTATTTAATTCGTTCTGTTTAGTAGTGAAAATATGAAAAAATGTATTTTTATGTCCCAAGCTTTTACCAGGACGAGTTGCATTTCAATAAAAGAGCATGACAATAAAGTGTAGTATCTTCATTTGTACAGGGTGTCTCAAAAAAATGTACTCACACTTCGAATGACGAGATCCTTTATTTATGAACATACAGTGAAATAGAATAGCTTCGAATACAGAAGACAAATGTGATTAAAGAATCATGTTCGCAAATGTTCGAATTGATGACCATTATTGTCCAGACAACGCTGATAACGCACACCAAGGGTGCGTTACATTTACTTTTTTGAGACACCCTGTATTTTTAGATCTACTTTTCATTTTACATCTTGCTTCATTTCCATTTCTGTAGGACACATAAGAAACGCCATGAATTTGCAAATCTAAATTATTGCTTGGAACATGAGCTGCTCACTAACAAACTGTGGCTAGATCGTAGACAACACTGCGTATGGATGCATGCTTTAAAAGAACACAGGTACCTTCCTGCTAGTGTAGCAGTGAGTGAGACTTTCTATCCTATTTTAAATTAAAAGCTGGAGGCAGAGGACTACACTCCTTCTCGACTGCTCTCCTACAACAGGAGCAGAAATCCTAAACATCTTTCGTCGCAAGCTGGTGCACTGAGCTCGAGCAATGCACAAGTGCGTAAATATTTCGCTCTTGTAACACATTTCTGCGGTGCGGACAGTCATAAAGTGCAAACAGTCGTGCAGTGCGTGCAGAGCTCTTCGCGCAGTGCAGAATGTGCAGCAAAGCGTGACGCTTTTTAGAGTATATGGACGCATAAAGGAGTCATGCATTTCTACTACTCAAGATTTTGCTGTTCACATTGAGTATAAATCGTGAGAGACTCGAGTTTTGTAATTGAAATCAAATTAATAGATTTCTACCGTGCGTTTCGTTTACTCTCGAAGTGTGTGTACTGTTTAATAGTACGCATGAGCGCGTCTCGTCAGCAATCATGTTATCTTTCGTATGCAAGAGGATGAAGTCGTCCCACTACTTCAACGAAAGGCGGAGACCGTCCATCCTTTCTGCCTGACAGATGACCTTACCTCCCTGAAGCTAGGGTAAAAATTTAGCTCAATTGAGCATATTTATGAAGGCGATGGTTGAGGTTGTGGAGGCGGCCCCTGAGCGCCGGACCGGCACAGATGGCCTCTCCAACCTTGTTTACGGGCGCACATTACGTGCCCCACAACGCAACCTCTCGTCGGACTCGCCTTGTGGAGGTTGTCTCTAATTTTGCTAATACGACGCTGATGCACGAGCACCGGCAGCGGCAGGCGTCAGCAGGGTAAGACGCAGAGCTCGGACACTAAACGGCTCGGTGAAGGAGCTCGGTGTGCGGTGCGCTGTGTTTTAAACTCTTGTTTCAGAGCACACGTCCTTTCAATTCGTGAATCAATCTTTGAAATGCATGTAGTTACCCAAAGAAATCTGATGACTTAATTATATTCAATTGCATTTGTTTGTAAATTATGTGCAACTGCAGAAATACCTTCAGCTTATATACAGCAACCATGTTATCTATCGTATAATAGAATGAAACATGATATTGACGTTGCTTTATCCGTGCTGATGGACCCGTATTCTTTTTTCGAGTTTTATGGACGCCAAGGCTGCTTCTACTGCAAGTTATTAGTTTATGCAGATTTCATACTTCCTCTAAGATTGACCAACAAAAAAAGAATTTGATATTAAAATAATTTTTTTTAGGTGTAGCCATTATGTTGTGCAGAATCCTTCCCGAAGTATAAAGGAAAATTGATCTTGCATGATCGCTCAGTGTAGAGCAGGTTGAGCTGCTCATACCTCATTGGCTGCCTCTGACTAGAGCAGATACTTCTTTAATGATCACCAGCCTCCAGAAGTTCACGCTGTTCGAAGAAGAATGCAGCAGCCATCAAATATGCGAGCACACCAGAAAACGACAATGAAACTGAGTTTGCCCGTTGCAACGTCATGTTAATTTAGCTTCAAAACGTTTGCTAAGAAGCAACTCATTTATAAATAGCCATTGCCTGATTAAGACCGCGTGCAGCTCGCTGGCAGTGCATCATTGTAGAACAAGCCCAAATTCTTTCGACGTCCGCTAGACCTTTTTGACGAAGTTTACGTCGACAAAAGACGAGGTCTTGCACACATCAATGATCATTCTGCTCGGTCCCGTGAGCACAGCTCGTTACCTCGCTTGTAGCTCATGCCTGTGCAGCTCGTTTATCAGATGATTAACAAGGATTTGAGCCTTATGGCTGTAATTTGAATGGAGAGCAAGTAGGGGCGCCGCTGTCAGACTTTTTTGTCGCCGTCTCTCGAAACTGATACGAAACTGACTTCGCAAAAATCGAGACTTTCTTCAACAGTATTGGGGACCGTAATGGAGAGAAACTGGAGTCTAAGTGGTCTGCTAGGCTGGCACGAAAATTTCAGAGAATAGTTTAAAGCAGATTTTTATCTCGCTTTAATATTTACGGAAGATGATCAATATTCATAAAAGACTCGTCATTAATTTGATAAAAACCTGCTCCAATGAGAGCAACGAAAAACAAACGAGAAATCATTTTCTTCCTGTTTACATTTGGTTCATTGTGTTTCTGTTGAAAAATCATGAAACTCAAGCAATAAGATCAAATCCCTTATAAACTGAGTACACTGGACACAACTAATTTTTCCACAGATCGACGGGGTATCTGTTGTGTCTGTTCAACAGAATTCTACAGAAGAATCGTCTTCTCAGTTCTCTCACCGCCCAGGCCATGTTGCCAATACAATTCCTTTTTCAACTTAGCTTTGTCGTTAATTTAGTAGAAGTGGTTGCAAAATTATGATTGCCAATAAGTACTCTCATGGAAGCGATTTCTGCCTCTTTGTCACTCAGTCGGGCAGTCACAATTTGGATAGATTTACAAAATCTAATGTTATAAAAGAGCTTCTATAAAATGCTTCCAATCATGAATGATAAATTTCCTTCAACTTCAACTCCGAGTATTAACTTGTTCTACGAAACAGTCTTCAGTCCCTTGTTCATCCATACCACTAACGAATTAATTCGACATTTTTTAAATACTGTGTGCAGAATTGTTCAGAGATTTCATGCTTGAAATGAATAAAAACATATAATTGTTTGAAAAAGTAATTGGTAAATTGATGCACAATGCAGTAGATGCAACGCGGGATTGCACATGGAGTTACACAGACAAAATTTAAATTCGATGTTGCAAAGGCAAATATTACTCGAGCAAATAGTTCACTGATGGCATTTCTATAATGGACAACGCAGATATACATGTTACCATCATAAACATTCCTAACATTCTCATTACTGACATCAACATTAATAGTCCGAGCTTTGCTGAAATTGCACTGTGAAAAATTAAGTAATTACACTTATAATATAGAAATTCTACTTATGGACAGATGTCACGGATATATTCTTATAAATATTCCTCCATTTCTCGATCGTAGGATACAAAAAATTGAAGACCACCTAGACCTGATGACGTTCAAATTCAGCGTTATTTCTGTGAGAAATATTCCGACCTTTTGGACGGGGTGCGTTGTTACAAATACGTGGATTGTTTCTTTCAAATTAAATGTATGAGTTATTCTTTAAAGTTTCGAAATCTTCTTCTCGTAGCAACATTTATCTGAAAATCATTATCTTTTCAAGGAATTATTTACGAATAAATAGAAAGTGCTCTGCTCGAGAGTTTTCGTATCAAATACAGGCATACTAAAGACAATGATTGAATTTCATTTGAACGTAAATCCTTTACTGCATTTGATGTATCTATCCTAATAATGTTACAATCGTAGTCAATCCAACGTGTTGACATTTACGTTGGGTTGTCAGATCCACAAAAAAACAACCTGTTTAGTCTACGAGAACTAGGAGTCGACCAGAAGGATGTAATTGGGAAGCAACGTGATCAGCAGGATGTAGCTGGTAGAACTCCTCACTGTTCTTCGCTCTTCGCTGTGAAACCAAGCTCCTACAGAACAATGTAATTGAGCTTTTTCAATAAACTATTTATTTAATATGAAAAAATGAGTATTAATTAGTGCTTTTACGGTGTATTCCAAGTTAATACTCGGATTTACGTCAATTTTATAGATCGACTTCGTCGTATGCAGCTGGTGTGCAAATTTTATTTCACAATTGGAATTCGGAATTTTTTGCGTACTTTACTCTACGAGTCCATTAATCTTTAATCTTCAAATCCTGGTGCCCAAACATACTAGACGAATATCACTTTAAAAATTTCGTTTTCACTTTTTACAGAGTTTAAATGCACTTTGAGAGCCAGCGATTCATCAATGTTCCTAAAATCCACAATTCATAAATTCCGATGGGTTGCTTCAAAATGCATTTCGTTAGCAAACTGAATCCCGTCGGACTTTATCGCGAGTGATGTTTGTTTTAAAAGCAGGCCGGAGTTGAGCAGTGGTTCGTGGCGTGATGTAGTTATGGAATATGTTGTGAAAGTTGTTTCGTGGCTTCAACTCTTTGCAAATTTGGGTGCCGTACCCATCGTAAGAAAGACACACACAATTAGCAGTCACAGTCACACAAAACTAGCCAACGTGCGATTCATGCACGAGAAAATCAACCCCTTAGCTCGGGTGAGTCTAGCGCTCTACTGTCAGAAGGGGCAGGCTAATGTGTCGTCCATTACACCAACACCAACTTTTTCACGGCCCGGATTTCGATTGTGTGTCTGTGGATCAGAAGCCATTCCGGAGCATTGGAGAAGTTAAGCGTTAATTCAGGCGTCACACAATCCGTAAGTGGAGGACACTGGCATTCTAAATGCCTTCGTTGCTGTAGAAACTGTACGTGAAGTATGTTCCTGCTGCATAAGTTTAATTATTTCGATTTAAAAATCATAAGTTTTCTGATTTAAATAGGAAAACTCTAAATAAAGAACGATGTTAAGCCCAAATTCGAAGACGCGAATATACTCTTCATGATAGATTTAAGGATTCTGAGGAAATATGAATAGCCATTGTATTGAAAGAGTAGTGTAGATATCATTTCAAAGATTCGCTTCCTTCTTATTTTTCAGAGGAGTGTACTAACAATTTAAAATTAAAAAATGTTTTTGATCTACAATTCACTACGGATGTAAAATTTCAGGAAGTTTTGCTTCCGTCCACTAGTTTCAATTGTCCTTTTTTTTGTAGCGCGCAGACGCAACGCACAACACACTGCCCTGCTTTGTTTTCCTGACCGTGCAACCACGTTACTGATGAGCCTTGCCAAAAACAACTGAGCTTCAAGAAAGCTTCTCCTAGTTGTTGCAAATTTATTTAGCAAACGCAACTCTGCAACCCACCCGGACCTGACTAGCTGCTCTGTAATATCATTCACTAGACTTATTTGCGTCGCTCTGCAAGCATCGACGCTAACGCGAAGCCATCTGTTGTAGTTCGAACTACAGCTTTTATGAGAAATGTTTACTCGTCGTGACGAAGCAGCAGGTCATTATAGAGGACGAAGCTCCGGCAACGTGACCTCACACCGCCTTCCTCCCATCATCGTCACGATGAATGCTGTTATTATTTCATCTAATGGTGCTTTATCTGTACAATTAGGAAACTTTATTAAGCCAGGTTTATTATTTACGTTGAACTTCGTAAATTTGTCCAGCTCAACTAGTCTTATCTGCTGGTTTACCAAGGGGCTAAATGGCATGCTGAATGAAATTAATCAAAAGAGTGGCTATAATTGACCGTTTAAGCCTTGCCATAACAAAAGAAAACAGTCAACCAGGGCGAAATGAAGCTCTTTGTTTCTTTGTGAGAGATTACGGCATCAGTCGCATATGAGGCGCTTGACTCTTTAGCGTGCGAAAGCAAGAATGGAGGTTTATGAGCTAATTATCTGAGTAGTTTGTTATTAATTGATGAAAAATCCTTCTCATTGGCTATCAAGATTTGTTTGTTGAGTCAACTACAATGAGTAACATGAACATGCAATATTCTTCTTTCTCTACTTATACTACTCAATCCAATTTGTTTGCAAGTGCATTACGGTATGAAATATTTTCTCTCATTATGGGAAATGAATCTGAACTGGCAGTGACGCCTTGTTGAAGTTAGTTTGCCGACAAACTATAGCGACGCCATCTTTGGTACAGCAGCATGGGTGAGCTTCATTGTCAATTAAAAGAAAAATGTCAAATGGCAGCAAGTTTACGAGTGAAATAACAACTTTTTTCTCAGGTTGTGCTGGTTCAATAGACGTTGGTGAATAAATAACATAGTTTGTTAGCATTCAAGTTAGGCAACGGATAGTTTTCGATGCGACGTTCTTTGTATCATAATTAACAATAATAAAAATAAAAATAAACTTTATTCCGATGCATAAATCCACAGTACAAAGAATCGGGTTTTCAAATCTTAAAGCTAACATTAAGGAATATTTGATCGTGTCCGAGCAAAGTTTAGCGCTGCATATCATATGGCTTTAGCTCAACCTTTTCTCTTGCAACTCTCTATTCAAATTCAGGTACGATATGAAGATCACTCACAGAATGAGCGTTGCCCTGTGCTCCCCGTAGCTGTGTCACTCTGTGTTCTGTCCGCCCGTCAGAGCAAACCTCTCACGAAGATTGACAGTTTCATTTCTGGAAAGGTTATTCAACTTTATAACTGCATGCAGATGAACTAAAATCGAATATGAAACAATTGTGGCTCTGTTATAAACATCAAATAAGAGTCATACTTCAGCTCGAATAGGCTATGTAACAGTCTGCCTTGACGGTAGTGGTACTGTTTATCAAAATATTTCGCATAGAACGACTCACGAGCTGATTGTCTTTGATGAGGCTTATTATTAATTGTAGGATCTCAAACGAGGGCTTTGGTGTGTCCACCTCAGAAAAGGCATTTGATGCATCGCTCCCATGTGGATAATTTATATTGTGGGGCCAGCGCCAGCTTGCACGCTAGCTACTTCTCTTCATTGAAACTTTCTTTGATGGAACCAACAACGAGGCATGATGGTCGCTCCAGGTAAGTTGCGTTGTGTGAGGGATTCCTGATACGTATTGTATGTCACGGATTGCTAATCTACGTATACAGTACAGCATATTCATGGTCCAGACTACACTGTTACAACGTGTCATTGCAACTTTGCTCAGAAGTTTAAAAGAGAGATATACAGCAGTGGCGAAGTCCGTAGGTTTTAAGGGTATGAGTGTAAAGAAGAGTTGACTAAAATCTTGAGAATTCGAACAGCTCTATCATAGGTATTAGCGATATAAATATACGCACATTGTCTGTAGGGGGTCCGATAAACCATCCGGTAGCTGCAGGGAAGGACGTACAATTAAATTTCAAGATTTATTGCACCTATCCAGTTTCAGTAGAGGTTTTGGTCTCTAAATGAAGCTGTATACTTGGACAGTTTTTAGTTACTCGATGTGAAATGTAGCAGGTAGCAATGAAACTGGACAGCATCTTTTATGCAATGAGCTCGTATCAATAATTGAATGTTCCATGGCTATGCTTCCCAAAAGTAGATGATATGGATAAATAAATCTACATTAACACAGATTGCTATGGTTTGTAATAAGCCTATTGCTTAGGATATTTTCCTAACGTCAGTGACTGGTCAGCACTGTGATGGGTCCAGGGTTACTTGACTTCGCCACAGCTCATGCGCAGAATTGTCTTCAGCTCTGTGCCATTCAGTGCCCATGCTGCACTGAGACTCTGATGGTCTGTGAGAGTTCAACTAACTTTTATCCCCTTGGAACTTAAGGTTTTTGCTGGTCAGGTCCTTATTTGTAACAATTCAATTCTGATATTTTTGTCAGTAGCCTGGATACTTGGGTTTGCCTTCTCCACAGCGTGGTACGTATTTTCCTGTATGAATCAGTCATGCACAAAAATTAGCATGAAGAGTCATGTGCATATTGCTAAATGTTCAAAGTTTTGCTTCTTGAAACACTGTGATGCTCACACTTCTGTCACCTCGGGCGGCTGAAGCACGGAGGCTTATGCACCCAGGTATTCACTGGTGTACAAACCATAGAGTTCTGGGCACGACTGAAGTCCTGAAAATGCCCTGGATTATTTATACCATGTATTTACTGTTATGAAGTAAAAACATGAGATATTTTACAGAAGATTTAAATCTTGTATATTGGTGTTATTTCTCTTCCCCACCAAACCACCGTGACAACGACGGTGGGAACATCAGGCGATACAATGCTGGCTGTTGCTTACAATCACAGTTCAGATGACAAGCGTTGTATTGACTGTCAAACCACAAAATTCACACGATAGTTTCTTATTCTGCTCTGGACGAGTGGTTTTAATGTTCAAATCATGACAGTGTTATTATTGACTTGTCTGCGTAGTACGATTTACAACTTATACACTACAAATTGTTCATTTCACACCTTGATTTACCAGAGCAAATTGATAAAATGTTTACAAGTACATAACCCCCAGCCACTACCTGTTTGCTACGATACCCACCTACTCTGAAGTTCTAACATTCTCTTCAGACAGGTTCCTCCATCCAAACTTCTATAACGATATGTTCTTCTGTCAATCGATTTCCCTCTTATTGTTACATCTCTTGTACCTGTTGACCATACACTGGTAAAACATTTCGACAGTACATGTAACTGAAGTGTTACTTTGAGTAGAAGGTTACCTACATTTTGAACTTAGAATGTCAACAACAGTTTTACATTACTAAATAATGTGACCAAATTGAGTTAAATCTTCAGTAATAGGCTCATAAAATTTATGATTGGGTTTTTAAATCTGAATCAATTTCTCAGCATCAAATCCAATCTTTCTGAACCACAAAAAAACTCTAAACGTTAGAAATCTTCGACACATCACCATAAACATCGTGCTTGGCAAAGTAGAAAGAAATGCTGAATTCAACAATGTGCACAATTAAAAAATCATTTCCGTTAGCTAAAACCAAGAAACAGGAGCAGAAACATTCTTATTTGTTCATTAAGAGATTCCACCACCGTTTTAATTTCGTTCATTCATGCATCAAGTTTGTCTAATATCGTCGAATTTTCTCCGGTCTACTAAGAGAAAAACTGACTTGATTCCAGTAGCGCTTTCAGGGATGCAAAAAACAGCAGAAGCGAGGGGGGTGCAAAAAGCCGAGGCGCAGCTTGTCTAAATTGAGGAAAAGAGCACGGGGAAGATCTGGGTGGAGGCGGTCGACTGACTTATCTGAATTCCTAATGCTTTGTAATGGCGTTATAATTACCAGGCCTCACGGAATTTCGTGGGGAGCAGCTGGGAAGTACAGTTTCCATATAGCCTCGTGAGGAACAACTTAAAAGTACATACAAGCTCGAGAAGAACAGCTGAGAAAAACAACATCGGCGCAGTCTCGTGACGTGTAGCTCTTAAATCAGAAATAAATTGAAGAAGCCTAATCTGGAATTGCGCTGAGAAACAGCTGCAGGAGGTACTGCTCAAAAGACTCTTTGTTGCCTAAACCAACATCACCTTGAACCAACGTCGGCTGCAGGTTGACGTTGCTTTTGTTGCAGGTACAACAAAAAAGAGATTTTGTTATTACTATTACTAACGATAAAATTATATTCAGTTTCATAACAAGAAACTTTGACTTCAAGTGAAAGAACATAATATTTCCCTTTTATACAGAGCTAGTTTGACCGCATCTGGAATATGCCGTTTAACTCTGATCATCTCTACGGCGAAATATTAACAAAATATAGAGAATTCAGCGTAAAACAACGAAAATGATTCCAAAACTCCATAACCTCAGCTATGAACAGTGTTTTTAACAGTTTGAATTCATCTCCCTTGCACGAAGAGGACTACGAAGCCAACGAATTGAAATATAGTAATTTCTTAATGGCTTCAACGATGTCAGCCCGCAGGGACTTTTCGTCAAAAGCGATAATGGGTGAAGCAGAAATAACGACGAGAAACTAATAATAAGATAGTTTACCATACCCCAGACCGTAAATTTATTTCCTGTTAAAATTATCAGTATCTGGAATCAGTTGATCAATAAAAAGTAACGATTTTCATGATTCTGATGATGTAAGACTTTCAAAACTATCAAGTGTAATGATCCTGCAGCTGCAAACGTGCTACATGCTTCCGTCAAAGCGAACGTTCTGGGTGTCGGTATATGAAGATTGATGGTAAAGAGAGTGGCTATTACTCTTCCTCTTTCCACCTTACTTAGTTTATTTCTAATGTTTTTATTTTCCAGTACGTGATTGTTGTCTGACTGTACGTGATTGATGTCTGACTGCAAGATTTGTGTCTGCCTGTGCGTGGTTGGTATTTCACATCATGGGACTTGAGTAGCAGCCCAAGAATGCTTTCTATTGCTTTATCCTATTCAAACGGGACTGTCTATTCAATTCATCGCAGCTTCATACACCACAATGAGACACAGCTGTAGTTGCGACTGTTCAACAAACTCAACACATCCTGAACCAGTACAATGATGACCAGCATCACAACAATAACACAGCTGCTGTCCAGAAAAGCCTTCAGGCTCTATTTCTTTCCTCATGATCCCGGTACTTGCTGAAATCAGTCACAAAATTAAGTAAGAATCGTACTGTCTATGGTTCGGGATATTTTGCAAAAGGATACAAACACGTGATAATAAAACAATATTCATTTATCAAGAGTTTTTAGACCATCATTTGCATTCAAGCAGCCCATTGCTTCAGCATGTATTATGGTGAAAATCTGCTCCTTAAAGTCTACTTTAATACTTTCCATACGGATACCGTTGTGCTGAAAATTGGAAATCGAATAGCCTTCAAACCTTGATGACCTATTTACTAGTGTATATCAACACATTTTCATTGAGAAATAGGGGAGTGATAGAATATATATACAGATAGTTATTATACGGCTATTTATTTTCAATGATATCGATGTACTTATTTGCAGAAATAAGCGCCTGAGGGCAATAAACAGCCCGACAAAATGCCAAGTACTATTTGCCCAAATCAACAGTTCCTTAGTTGGACTGTTAGTAGTATTCACTCCAAATTATGGGTCTCCCTGGGTGTTCTCTATATGTACGGAACAAGTTAAATGTTGACTCATGAGGCTGTATAACATTCTTTTCTTTCTAAATTCAAGTTTGTGATCAGTGCAGCTTTAATTTTGCTCGCTTTTCCTTGACTGTGTAAGAGGCTTAGAAATTGCAGCCTTTAAATGAATCCTAGCTTTCAGGTATTTTTGCTCTATTGAGTAGTGAAACATTATATATTATTTAGTTGAGTATTGAACTTTGATATCGCTTTTTCAGTGATAGCTTTATGATCTGTTTTTATTTCTTGTAATGGTCGGTTATCCCTGTTAGCTCTCATTTGAGTGCACTATTCCTCTCCATTGATGATGTGTTACCTATTTTTGCAAGAACTGTCTTCACAGAAAATATTGTTACTCTTCATACACCAAGGAATTTGATTTCTGTTGATCGAGTATCAACGAATTATCCTCTAGAGGTTTCATAGGTCACACCTGTATTTTAGCAATTACTCCTGTAATTGATTACGAAAAATGTTTTTAGAGTAAATTTTAGATTAAAGCGATTAAGCTAATTAACATAAGCACATGACACATAATTATAGCCTCAGCAATATGTAACCAATAATGGTGGAAAACAAGTACGTGAAATTTTTACTAGGAGTTTATATTATTTTGCTAACGCAGTGAATTTACTTTAAAAAAATTATGAACAACCTATAACTTTTCCTTAGGATTCAAACAGATCATTCTATGAAATTTACTCATTAAAGATGTATTTATATATAATCTAAGAAATTTTTCCTACATCAACAATCGTGAGGAAGAAATTAAGAATAAGCCCCAACAGGTTGAGTATCTTACAGTCTGGTTTTTCATCTGGTCCTTTGACCATGAGAATCCTTTCGGTTATCTAATGCTATTGAAATAGTGGTAAACAAGATTTGTTTTAAGGTCATTCATCAGGTTAGAATAGAATAGAATAGAATGAAGCTATAGGAACGAACCTTCTGGCCCATTCTTGGGTCGGATAATTACTTCGATAATTATTCGGTTGTTTACCCAAGTCCTATACCGTATTTCTAGCCGCGTCAACCATATCGGCAGCGGGAGGGTGTTTGACAGAACCATCCGAATCATGAAAGAAGCGGGTATTCGTACATATGTTCTTGGTGACGGAGGGTTTCTTTTACCTACTAGATTGTGTCTTCGATCATCCTTCAATATAATGAAGAGCAGTCCCATGCAAATACGAGTGTACATGCATGCAACTCTAACCTTTTTGTGTTCACTGGAAAGTATTCATTAGGCAGGCAGAGGCACGACAATACAACGTGTTGGACAGGCCGGTGTCTGCTCATTTGCTTGCTGGAACGAAGCTCTTTGTCACTCTGAAATTTTGGTAACGTGATGTTGCTCCACAAAGAAACAAATAAGCCTCCCTCTCTCAAAGCTCTTTATTAATTTGGCTTCCCTAAGCTGGATTAGTGTGTCGCACCGCTAACTTTTGCGTTGAGCCGCAGCCTTGCAGAATGATGGAATTTTTTGAAGAAGCCAACGCAATACGTAGCTCAGGACGTCAAGAAGAAAGATCTGGGTGCTCACAGCTTTAATGGTGTCCCGCAATTTAAATAGGCTTTTGACTCATAGAATCGTAAATTCAGAATGAAGGAATTAATTCCTGATAAGAACATCAATTTTTGCGAGGCGGATTCATTCAGCTGGTCGCAGGTCACTCAACTGTTTAAGACGAAGCTCAGTACACGATTTGGGGAAAGATATTGATTCCAAGTTACAATTTATTACGCAGCTATACAACACTATCCTCGTATAAGGAGTATTTTGAATTGGTTTAAGGGCACGTGTAAACACCTACAGAAACAAGAAGGCTTCATCATCAAAGTTTCAATGAATAATTTTGCATCCGGGAGACATCATAGAATCAATTGACGTGGCTTAGTTCAGACCCAGGAACAAGATTTTATGTTGAATTATTAGTTGCAAGAAACACTTGAATCCTTCGTCTCTGATGTAAACTATGCACTTAGTTACGGAAGTAAAATCTTAGCCTGTGGAAATCACTATGTCATCTACGCACTGCTACTAGTTGTTGGACTAGAATTTTACACCGATAACTCGAAAGCACCTAGAAGTAGCCATAATTTGATCAAATTCAAGCTTTTCTCAATGAATGGAACGATTTTTTCTTAAATTTGGTTCGTTTTGATAAGTTTCTTGTAGCATTTCAGCGGGAGTGAAATAATACTTCCCGATCCGATGGACGGTCCAACAATTTGAGCCTGTAAATCTTATAAGAAAAAGGATCTTCAAGGTGGCCTTTCTTCGGCCGATATCAAAGAAGCTGAAAATTTCCAATAAAGTTTGTGCGTCTCAAATTCTCACGCGCTGCTGGGACGCCGAGTGGGCTCTGCGTAAAGTATAATTGCGAAAAATAATTATTACCTCGGGCGCTCGGAGTTTCCCTTTCATTGGACGGCGTGCTCCTCTGGTTTGATTTTACACAAGCGAATTCCTGCCGGTGAGGAGGAAAGTCTGTTTTAAGGGTAACTCGCTACGAGTGTCTCTCAGAAACTGGCTGGAATGAACCCTCTCATTAAGCTTAAACTGAGGAGCAGCCCGCCCGGTTGGCCTGATGAACGTGCGACAATTTTCCTCTTCCAGTGATATTTCCTTGTTAATTGATTCCATAATAAAGCCTATTATTAGGACCGAGCCTGACACCTTGTTAGCCTCTCACCGTGTCCGGGGTGTAACTTCGCGTGTAGCAGAGCACACTGAGCACTTGCACTCTGCTGACTCCGCAGGCTGACTCTGTAGACTGACTCTGTAGGTGGACAGTAGGCTGACTCTGTAGGCTGAGTCTGTAGGCTGACTCTGTAAATTGACTCTATTGGCTGACTCTGCAGGCTGACTCTGTAGGCTGACTTTGTAGGCTGACCGTAGGTTGTCTCTGTAGGCTGACTTTGTAGGCTGATAGTAGGCTGACACCGTATGTAGGCTGACTTCCATGAGCTTTGAGATAAATATTTATTTAGAGGAATACAGACTAAAAATTACACTGATCGTGACAAAAATGAATCCATTTATTCATTGACAAAGACCATCTCTATCACAGAGTCGTTGCTTGTTTGTGGGAGCTGTAGAGCTCCTATTTTCAAAATAAATGGGAGAAAATAGTTCTGTGACAGTAAAGATGTTCTACCTAGTCCTATCATTTAGAAGATATACGAGTAAAATGCATGCTGGCAAAACTCAGCTTCTAATGTTTGAATGTTTTCGGATAAAAATTTTAAAATCTTTTTCTCTTTGCTTGAACATCGTGACGGAATGACTGCTAGCTGGTTCTCCGAGCAGTTTGCTTATAATGAGCAAGTGACTGCTCTTAAAATATTCAGAAACATCGCATTCTAAGATTTTTATTCTTTGATATTGGATCAACGAAAATTTCTCCTTGAGATTGACTACGGGTCAAATTTAAATGAACGACGCTCGTAGAATACGCGTACAATTGAACTATGATCATTCTTACATTTCATGTTTTTTGATCATTCATTTAGGCCCTCATGAACTGCCAGCTTCACCCTCAGGAAACGAGTCATATATGGAACTGATCTATTTCAACATTTATGCTCAATAAATTATTACATTTGAAGGTACTTAAAAATATTGTTTTCTTTATAATCTGCATCACTGCAACGGTTCTCATCAGTGTCATTATTAGCTATAGTATAAGACGGACCAGACCAGTCACTTAAATGAGTTTCTGTCGAAAAAATTTTTCCTACTGATGCATGAAGTTAAAAGCATGAACGTAGAAGATTTAACTAATTTCACAGCTTATGTTATGATGCAAATTCTGAATAACAACTGGCAGGCTTTGTGTGTTTGATTGACACATGTTCCATGCCACACAAACTATGATGTCCTGGCGCTGGTACTCGCACTCATGTGCTCTCGCACTCAATTATTTTTTTTTTTTGAGCGTAGCTACCACAGAAAAAACTTTGCAAGATCCGTGTTGGCGTATTTACTCATGAATTAGGGCAACATTTCTTAAAAACTTTTTGTCACATATACTTAAACAGTAATTGAAATTTGTCTGAAATGTTGACTTCGGTCACCACGGAATAAAATTTTCACTGGCCTAAAGTATCTTCTCCGTCTCTACCTAAAATTTTTCCACCATTGAAGGCATTTCAAAAAAGCTCTGTTGTCACAACAGATTTTGTATTTCTATCTAAATTGTGACTGTCGAATTGAATGACAAAGAGCCAGAAATCTCTTTTATGAGAGTACTAATCGGCAATCATAATTTTGCATCACTTCTACCAAATTAAAGATGCGTATAGGGAAGGCAAAAGAATAAAAATCATATTTAAAGTTAGTCATTAATAGCGGTATGTAGAATGTTGTAAAACTGTCTCCCCTTGTTGTGCCGAACTTCACAGCCAAACTAACGTGCATTTCGGTAATTTTCCGTAAAATGTTGTATAATACATGATATTATAGACGATAATCACTTTAAATAGGACGTAAGGTTAAACTGGGTATTATTCTTTTCTATAAGGTTTGACAGGGGAACCCTTTTTAGAAGGCATTGAGAGCTCTTCTTGAGTGTAACCACATGTCATGGAGTGACAGCATCACGTCACTGCGATGTTAACTGTTGTGTGGTAACTACTGAGCTCTGAGTCTTTGTCTTGAAATTAAGAGAAGAAAAGAGGTATTATTAAATAATAATTCATGCCTAAATTCACGTTGTTTTAGCCTCGGAAATTATCATTTAAACTTCTGAACTCTGGTACATGTACTAAAACGTAGGAAATTAAGAAATTTCTTGATATTGTGCTGGGGGAGACAAGAAAGCTTGTGATTTCAAACACCGCTTCTCAAGTCGAACTGCGTCAGCACCGCCTCCGCGGAGGCCCGCCGACTCGCCAGCTCTGTATTAATGTAAGCAAATGCTAATTTCTTTCTCATTTGCGCGCGAGAATAATTCAGCTACAAGGAGGCTAGAAAGACGTGAGGCCTGGGGTTAATTTGCTGACGAGGAATTGACGGGCGGTGTAAAAAGGGTGAGTGGGGTGATGCCATGGGGGGAGGGTGGATAAAGTATGGGGGACCGTGTGATGAGAAGGAGGGCGGAGAGTAAGCATAGTGAGTGTTGAGAGGGGAGAATAAGACGTAGACAGAGGTGAAGGATTGGAATGATGTTAAAGTGAGGAACGCTGTGAGGTTAACCACTAAGAATATACTTCATAATGATGAAGTGGACGAAGACAAGCCCCAGAATTTATCAGTTTTTGTGGTAAATATTTCTGTTTGTTTTATGGGTTCCATGGTGGCGAAAAAATAATAAACATTGTTAAAATTGATTTTTTAGTCTTTGTAGACGAGGCCTATTTCTTCACGGGGGAGAGCAGAGCTTAATTCACTTTACATTTACGAGCATCCGGCACGACAGAACGAGACAGATTGCTATTTATGAGTCACTGCTCAAACATCATTACTCAAACATTTGCTACTCACATATCATTAATAAACATTCCTACTCAAACTTCACTACCGCAAAATAACTACACAGAGTCAAGTATCAAAGCTCTTGCTTCCACTGTAGGCCTGTGCCTGTGCTGCACAGGTCCCTGGTTCGAGTCTCTACGCAGCACTCGAATTTCTCCTGCTTCCGACGCAGGGGGTCAGATAAAACAGACTAAATATATCCTCAAACTACCAGCTCCTACGAGTCTCTCCTCAATTCCCATCACAAAGACCGGAACAATGGTTGAGAGCATCTACACTGGTCCTAAGATTTTAGCATTAAGTATTGAAAACCCAATATGCAGTAAATGTACTGTACATATCCTTGATTAGGAATAGAGTTGTTTCTTTCTTTACTCTGCCATCACTTCCCAAATATACACACATTAACATAACGTCCGTACATGAAACGTCACATTAACACCACCAGAGCGGAGAAGGTCACCGTCGCAGTCGCTCGCGATTCTCATCAAGAAAAAGTGAGCGCGTAGGAAAATTTGCTGCGGCATGAATGTGGCCGCAATATTTCCAGCCTTTCATTGTCTACGGCACGAATATTAAAATCTGCCAGAAAAGCAAATATTTCTCGCGGGTCACTGTGGCAACTCGTCTGCTTTCAATCAGCGACAACAGCACGCAATGAAGAACTCGCTCTGCTGCCAGCGGACGCGCCTGCGCAGTGCCGTCAAATTCTAATCAAATCTGGGACTTGGAGAGCGGCTTCATTTGTGCCGCTTTTGTAGATCCCTGCCGAATGCGACCGTGTCAAGAAATTATTTAATGCTCCTGTTCATTTAAGATGAAAAACCTACTTTGTAAATTGAAACAAAGAGAAGGTTTCAAGGCGGGATGAACATTTTTAACGTATTGAACATGGCGAAGAACATCAAGTTGCAGAGCAGACATCTTGTAAGGAAAGAAATAGATCAAACGTTTGACGCATGAGTCGCACGCGTAGCTGTTTTTTTATGGAAAACTTATGTCTCTTTTCGCCGCAACGCTTCCTTCCAGGCACTGTAGTTCAGATAAATATGCGTACTACATACGTACATACTACATAGTTTCAGTATCTGCACAGCCACAGTCACACGCAGACACACTGGTGGTGCTCAAGCTATGTGGAATGTCAAATAAAAACAATCTTACAAAACGTACAAATCACACCGAGCTTACGTGAATATATTATTCAACCAACCGAGGAATTTCAAGTGAAAAAAAGTTTTAAGGATATGAACATTTTGAACAAAACCCAACATAACAAACGGGGTTCAGGCAGCACACTCCATGAAACAGCAAGCTACCCTCGTAGTAAATAGCATACTAGAGCCAGCCCCTCGGTCTTCTTCGTTCCCCTCGCTCATTTCCCTCCCTGCTCTAGTCCTCCACTAGCACTCACCAGCCTAAACAACGAACCTGAGCCTCAACAGCCTACGTGTGTGTAAAAGTAAGCTTCATTGAAATAAAGACTAGCCCTTAATAAGGAAAAATAAAACATAATTTTTTCTAACAGTTTGCACATTTGTATTAAAAACTTATAGCTCAATTAAAACTTTCTAACTGACCGTAATTACTCAGTGCCTTTAACTAAAAGCATATTGAGGGAACACAGTACACGTGGTACTCCTTTACAATGCTTTTTACACTGTGTTGTGCCAGTGCTTCAATTTTTTTGGAAGACTCCTTCAGACAAAATGATGCAAGATTTTCTCTGTGATCAAATTCAATTTTTAATATCAAATACGGTGTCTTTCATCATTACATGGGAATCAAACACATCTATTATACTAAAAAAGTATACACTTTGTAAAATCTGTGAAATATGAATCATTCTGTATTTTTGTAAAAAAATTTATGAGATTTTACTCCTGTGTGAATTGAAATAGAATAGTTTCCAATCGACTGGATGATAATTTGTAAAAAATTGTGCAATTTTCTACAGTATTACTAATAAATTCAAAATAGAATAATTTTGTAAATAGACACTATCTGAAAACAATTCCATAAATAGACGGTGAACAACTAAACGAGAATAATGTGACATGGATGACAGTATGCAGCCAGATCAAAGTATGCAACTTAACCAAAAACTAAAATAAGTTTTGGAAACAAAAAGTATATACTGTAAAGAATGGCAAGTTAGGTTCAGCCAGCAATTCTTCAGCGTCAGAGACTACAATACAGTCCAAGACAAATAGCTACGAATCGATAACCAGCCTCAACTTGTTGAAATTATTGATAGCGATCCCTAAATTAATGATAACCCGATCGAAATTTTGTGAAGTAATTCTCACAAAGTGCTCCGGCTCGCTCACCTGTAGAACAACACAATCCTCACTGCTAGTCCAACTGCAGAGAACAGCGGTTGAACAACAGGGAGCCACTACTAAAAAAAAGTAGGAAAAGAGACTCGGGTCACCGGGCAGTAACAAAGCTCCAGTAGCAGCCAGTAGCAAGATACAGAACAAAAATATAAACCAGCCAAAAGATTTGCGAGAGCGAACACAGAAGACCGCACCGAACAAGGTGAAGTTTTCTGAAAGGTGCAAGCAGGATAAACACACCACCAACACGGAAATGAAATGAATACAGTAGGAACGAGCCCGAATGTATCCAAAATATTGGACACCTAAAGATATTGGTTGGCAACGTACAAAATATCCTACAGAAGATGCAGGAAATACAAAACATTGGGTCAACCCTGACATTAGACATCATAGCCGACAATGAAACATGGTTTGATCTAATGGAAGATATGTATCTCCCAGCGGAAGTTCTATTGAAAATATACGTCTACCACAATTTCGGCAAACCTCACGCAGTAATAGAAGTAGTGGCTCCATCATCAACATCAAAGAAAAGTTGCAACCCCATTTTAAAACTAAACGATTAACATAAAAATGGTGCAACAAATAACACGCAACAAGAAACACACAACACGCAACATACTTCTTGGTTCCGTAGCTATCACAAGGCAGCCCCCATGCATGCTGCTGTGAAACTGAGGTCCAGTAGCTGGTCTCATCTTCACTGCACTCAGCAGGGGGTGAGCATCTCAAAGGTTTTGCTTTCATTATAGCTGCACATGTTCTTAGTTCTTTTATTTTAGTTAAACGTTCATTCGTGAACACGCTGTTACAACACGTGTATTCAGAACACGTAGCTGCAGGGAATACAGCAGGACATGCAGTAGCAACACAAGCACGCAGGACAGGCAGCAGCAACACAAGCACGCAGGACAGGCAGCAGCAACACAATCACGCAGGACAGGCAGCAGCAACACAAGCACGCAGGACAGACAGCAGCAACACAAGCACGCAGGACAGGCAGCAGCAACACAAGCACGCAGGACAGGCAGCAGCAACACAAGCACGCAGGACAGGCAGCAGCAACACAAACAAGCAGGAGACTCCTCATCAACTGTCAGGAAGGCATCGCAGCCAGAGTAATGAGAGCAGCAAGTCTACATAGCAAGGCGATGCAACAACACTGTCCAATCATCATAACTAGTGTGTCGTGCGTTTGAAAAGACGTTTCCTTGTTAATTAAACTGCGGGAAAAACAGTCTTAGTGATCTTGACAATGTCAAGCATCAACTTGTACACAACATGACGATGATTATTCACTATGAGGGCATGCCAATTTTTAGGAAATTAATTTTTAGCTTTATGATAAAAAATCAATGAAGTTATTTCAATGGCAATGATTTATTGGTGGTATTGATTTACTAATGAAGTAGGCATATAAGCGTTCAATTCCTGCGAAGAAAAAGTGCTCTTGACAGGCCTGCGTACAAGGAAGCTGCTTATGGCTCTCGGAATTAGGTCGAGCGTTTTATTGAACATATGCTGATGTTTTTCTGCTGTCTCAATGGAGCCTGGGAAAAATCAATAAAAGGAGGTGAGCGCTCCAGACCTAAACTAACAAGCCACAGAAAGGATAAACAACTAAACAAACAGCTGTGTGCACGCCAGCCCCTGCATAAACAAGCCAACAAAACTCAGCACCACCGCCAGTCTGCTCCAACTGCCCAGCTCATTCCAGCTGCGGAGCTGAACGCAGCTCTCAGCGCTCACTACGCTTCATCATTCCTCGATTGTTCGTGGTTTCGCTGCGTGAATAAGCTCGTCATGGTGCATCCTAACCTCAGTCGCCAAAACTGTTCAACGTGATCACTAACATCCCAATGATATATCTCAGCACTAAAAGTGTTTTTATTTTTCACAATCTAGCCTCACCCTGCAGGACCTGTTATACATGATGCTTGTATAATATAGTTGATTACTCAATTATCTGGGTGAAGATTTTCGAGTAATTCTTACATCGAGTGTCACCAGTTGACTTCACGCTCTGTCTGCGTCGACCACACAGCTCGTCTGCAAGTCCCTCTGATAGATAAAACAATTTTACAAGTAAACCATAATTAGCAAACAGTTCTGAAAGCTTCGAAGGGAAAGCTTATTATATACAATAATCTTCCCTGTGGTTTCTCTTGTAATTGTTTCCTAATGACTGTTTTCTTAATTGTACCTAAGTTAATTTAATTGGTTCTGACGGTTAGTTAAATGCACGATGCATCCCTGTATTCTACTGAAGTCTTCAATCTCGTCAATAAACAATGAGGTAGAAAATTTTCTGAGCAGATAGACAAAATTGTCCTTTGTACAATTTGTGATTTTAAGCAAACACAGATTAATAAAGGGATTATTTCTACAGGGCTTGAATATAAAACCGTTAACTTTTGCGAAAGTAAAAAAAGGGAGTGAAATAAAAAAGTGAGCTTCAGCCCACTTTTCATATAATTTGAACCGCATTTAGCTTTACTGAGTAATTAACTAGGAGTGACTTTGCTTCTCCTAAAGAAGATTGTTAATTTTCTCTCGTTTGGCTTTCCTAGTTGGGGATTACTTCCGTCCTTTCGTAACTTTCAGCACCTAGTTATGGCGTGCATTTTCCCAGATGGTAAACATTCGTATTTTATCATTAGTTTATCATTTTTAAGGATCGTATATGTGCTTACATACTAGTTTTTTTAACTAGCATTTCTCAAGGGGCCAACTTACTTATATTTTCAATATTTAAATTTTTGGCACAAACAGATCACATGCGCGCGGCGGCGGCGGCAAGTCACATTAGAGACAGTGTTCGATGTGTACAGCAGGAGTAAAGCAAAAGTTAAGAGTTTTACGACGAGGAGATCATCACGTGCTCTAAGTTGATGATTGATGTTGCTCAAAAAGCCTCTTAAATACAACTCAAGGGCTAGTAGTCCCATATTTTTGGAACTAAGTCACTGCGTGCACGCAGCTGCGGTCCCCAATCATCCTGGCTTCCGTAGGTTACTGGAGTTGGCAATGCCGGCCAGCAATTCTTGTAAAGCACAGGAGACTTGAAGTGTCACAGCTAGTGGGCAGCGCGACGCATGCTATGTGATACGTTAGCCGTGTTGTATATGCATGCACGTGTATGGTGTACATACATCATCTATACATAGATATGTACGCACAATTTAATTTGATCTGTTAAGCACTAACAATTTTCGATGGACTTTCGAATAACTCTAGCTTCTGTTAATTCAACGCCAATAATCGTGAATATAGTACTCGTTGTTACTGAAAGCTTAGTCAAAAAAAAAGTGAATACGAGGTCGCTTGAATATCACAGTAGAATTTTAGTTCAAAATAGTAATAAAAATTACGTGTCAGGAGATGCGACGCAGTGCTCAGCTGAGCTTAACACGTGGGATAGAATGTGAGGCCTCCGCTACGTGGTACCCTCGTGCTGGGTCTGTGACTTGTCAGCCCCAGTTACGCGTCGCTGTATGCAAGGCGACGGATATCAGGCATGCTAAATCGATTTCCAAAAGATGTACATCACATGAAACCAAGTGGTAGCTTCCACGTGATGATTGGTTATGCTCATAGCACTACTTCTGAGGAACACCCCTTTTCATTCGTCGAAGCTATACACATACTATGCAATGTTGCAGTATATCAGAGGATGTGGGCTCAAGATCCCATTAGGGACCCCAAGCCCCACGGGAGAGGGTACATGGGGCAGAAAGTATGTCGGCGAGCTGGGGATGTTTGGCGAGCGTGGTCGTGGGGACAGCGCTGCTGTCTCTCCGTCCGCCGTCTGTGTCCGTTTGAGTTGTGTCGTTCAGTACACAGGCTTCGCCTCGTCCTGTTTACTGTTTAGAAAGCAAACATGGCTTTGTCGAGGCCAGTGACGTCACAGACGCTTCAGCATAGTCTGCTGCTGCTGGTAATGCCTTGCTTCTGATGCTGGCAAGCGGGTTGCCCTGATTTTGCTGCTGCTTGTGTTGCTGCCAGTGCTGTTGCTTCTCGTGCTGGTACAATAGTAGTGCTGCCTCTGCTACTGCTGCTGCTTATGCCCTGCCCAGTTGTTCCTGCTGGTGCTGGTGCTGCTGGTATTGGTGCTGCTGCTGTTAGTGCTACTGGTGTTGGTACTACTGGTGTTGGTGCTGCTGCTGTTGCTGTAGCAGTGTAAGGTCTGTTTTGTGTCCCCAGTTGCTGCTTGCGATGTCTACCTTAGCTTCTCTCATTGTGTCAGCAATCCACACCAGAAGCTCCTGGCAGTAACCAGTAGTCCCTTGCTCTTGGCAGTAACCAGTAGTCCCTTGCTCTTGGCAGTAACCATTAGTCCAGTGGTTCCCAACCTTTTTGTGATCAAGTATCACTTTAAGGTCCCGTACAGTCGCTGCCTACCACCTGATTCCAGAGAAACTAAATTCGATCAGATATCACTTTATTTCCATTATTGTACAAGTGGAGCACGCAAATCAACTAAGATTTGCTAACAACAAATCGTTGCCAGATTACCCTATGTTAGGCAGTAAACATTTTGTGAAGTAAAATATAGCAAAATAAAAATTGTTCATGACCCCGAAAGTGTTCGCGTACCACCTGGAAGGCCCTCGCGTACCACTAGTGGTACGCGTACCACAGATTGGGAACCACTGCATTAGTCCCTAGCTCCTGGCAGTAACCAGTAGTCTCTAGCTCCTCGTATCTGTTAAGACTTCCTTCATCAGTAGAGCACATTGGTGTCATCCAGAGATCGTGGTCAGGCGTGTAGTCGTCACATGGATTTTCCTACGCGGGTACAAAAGTCTTGAAGAATGCGTGCTAAAGTTTCTTCGCTCCAAAAATGCCTTTGCTTGCGATCGTCATGTAAAGTTAGGGCAAGACGGGATAGTTTACAGCATTGCTTCTAGTCTTTTTAATTTGTGATGCCACTAATTAAGACGCTGGTGGGGGCAATTTAATTAATGCAGATTTCTGAGGGGTTATCATGCTGAAATATTGGTGTAGGCAAAGAGCCACACAAATTAATATTTAAAATAATGGAGTTGCTCGCTACATGGTTCTCAGGGTTGCTGTCATCAAATTTCGAATTAGCGATCCAATGCTAATTTTATTACAGAAAACGACATTGCTGCATCAATGAAGAACGACTTGTATAGATTGATAAAGTCAGGACGGTTTGCAGAAGAACATAAAAAAGCTAACGAGTTATTTGGCTAATGACTAGAAAAATTATGTTCAGGTTTGTACAATAAAACTTGAGTAATTACTGACTTTAGTTATTCCCTGACTAAATTCTGACTTGAAGATAAGCGATGAAGTGGACACAGGATTGGCTGTAACGAGATGCAGACACTTTCTCGTCTGCTAAAGCTCTTCATCATGAACTGAGGTTCGAAACTCGCTGTAAATAATTGCGGCACATCTGAGGGAGACCGCGTAAAAGCGTGCATGGTCGGACATGAGCTCTTGACAGGACCAATAGACAATTGCTGATGTGGGTAGCTGCGTGACCAGAGGGCGAACTGAGCTTTAATCTTGTGCTGTTGTTTAGCTTTCATTGATTCTTGTTTACGGTGACCTTGTTTACGCTGTTTACGCAGCTGTTCTCTTTGAGCCCGTCTGTTTATGCGAGGTCTAATGCGCACGGCTCTCTTTTTATCACTGCTCATTTGTTGTTCTTAAAGTAGAGCGATGGTGTTCTTGAAGCGCAGTCTGTGCGCCTCAACGCTTAGCGCCTCATCGCTTCTATCACAACAAGAATTAGGGAGTTTTGTGAGCGGCCGAAGGTTCCGATGCAAGTAGAGATGATTAGCGGACTGCAAGGAATGATCATCACCTGACGCTACATCATGATCTGCTAAGATCCAGCTCCCGATTATTTGTGTCAATAAAATACTCTAGTGCTAGATGCATTGTTTCAGAGTTCACGTCTTTTCACCTGGAGAAGTTAATCGTAGAATATTTTCGGAGTGAGTAAATTTAAAAGTAATATGATCTTGAGCTTCCTTTATTCCTGTCTCAGTTATCTTAGTAAAAGTCTAAAACAGTAGACCTCTAGGTAAATCTTAAATTTGGGATGCATATAAATTTCAAAGTACAATCTTTGTTCACTTGAACAGTCCATAAGTCGTGTATCTATAGTTCTACATATTTGATACTTATTCAATGCAAAGTTTATTCAATAACCTGATTCTGTGATATGCAAAGACTATGCAAATTAATATTGGAATCACAAGACACTGTCAATCCAAAAAAAATGTTTAAGGGTTACCGATTTAGGCAAGGGTAGTTTCATAAGTTCATTTTAGTAAAAGTTAAATGTTTACAATTTTTTGGAATTTGAAAGTTTTACACATTTGTGCCACAAAATTCACATGTTGGAATGAATAAATACTATGACGTCTCCGTAATATACTGTGACCACCGACACACACGGTGACATAACTGTCACATATTGTTTCTGCTTCTGAGTTTCATAATGTACGTCATATAGACTATATTGCAATTTCGATGTTCAATGCTGAGTGTCAGTCCCACTTGTGTTCAGAGCTTTGTGTTCAATTGTCGACAACATTGAATAGTGTTCTTCATGTTTCTTTAATTCGAACACAAGTGGTCCTCAGTAACACTCGCGAAAGTAAACACATTTAAAGTTTTAAACGCTTTTCGAGAGGAAAGTTTCCGTATCCCTGCTACTGGTCGCGACTCGCTGTGTTTGTTCGTTGTTCGGCTTTTAGAAGTTGCTTTCCGAGCAAAGTTCTGAGTCTGGCTTCTTATGAGGTGGCCTCTAATGGTCAACATAGATCATTTTAGGCTCGATCTGAGGGAAATACTAAAGTGGTCGAGCCCTCAATGCGAGCCAGTTAAGCAAAAGTTGGTGTTTTAGGGAGGGAGAAAATACGTGGACGAGGAAACATCGCACCAGCAGGCGCCCGTCGATGTTCTTCTTTTCCGGAGAATCGAAGAGTCCTTTTGTTTCTCGACATTTTATGTTCTTGAAAAGCCAGCATTGAGGTATTAGTGTGGCTGACCGAAACACGGGTCAGCTTCTTGTGGTATTATTTTCATTGTTCCTTCACTCCGGTGAGTCTTGCAGATCGTGTTTTGTTTTTAATTTATGCCACTGTTAATGGGGAGTCATGTTTTACCGTTGTAGGACCATGAAGAACCATTGCAATACCATTTTAGGGTCATTGCAGAACTGTTCCCCGACTATGACGGCACGAGAGCAGGACCATTGCAAAATCATCGCATGGCAAAAAGAACCACAGAAGTGTATAGGACTGTATAGGACCATTGCAGGCCAGTACTAGGGTGTACAGGACTGTATAGGATTATTGCAGGCCAGTACTAGGGTGTACAGGGCTGTATAGGACCATTGCATGCTAGTACTAGGGTGTACAGGACTGTATAGGACCATTCCAGGCCAGTACTAGGATGTATAGGACCATTACAGGCCAGTACTAGGGTGTACAGGACTGTAGAGAACCATTGTAGGCCAGTACTAGGGTGTATAGGACCATTGCAGGCCAGTACTAGGATGTGCAAGATATGCAGGACCATTACAGGCCAGGACTAGGGTGTACAGGACATGCAGGACCATTACAGGCTAGAACTTTGTTCTCATCTCAAACATCGCAGATCTCGAGAAAGATCTCGCACTTTCTCTCCCCTGCGTCTGCAGATGAAGTTTTTTAATTTATTGGCAAAGTTCTATCTCGGCCAAGACAAGACTTCGATTCTGTAAAGCTTTTGATTGTTATGCTTTCTACTCGCTGATTCTGGCGCCTTTTCTATTCGATAGCAATTATTTTGTCAACGAATTGACTTGAAGAAAATTGAAGTAGAAATATTTTGTGGGAAAAGTATTAGCACAATGTTTAATCCGTATATTTACCTTCATAACCCATTTACATTTGCTCAACAATTGCATAAAATCTGACGTAACCTTGAGCAAATGTTGCTTTTGGCAGCGAATATCCACGCATTCGGAGACTCATTTAACGAGATCGAGAAAATAGAATTTAGCTTTGAATTTTTATGCTTTATTTATGAGCTGTAGTGGCTTCCTGTTTATATTTTATGTTCTGCAAGACTGCTGGTGAGGGTGCTGTATTCTAGCTGCCGAAAATTTCATCGCCAATTGTTAACATGATATCATAGTGACGAGGCTTAAGCAGGAATTTGACTGAGTTACGACATTCGTTTGTTTGATGCCTTCAAAATGTTAATTGAGCTTCAGTTTGGTTCTTATATGGAGTCGTTTCCTTAACTTCAAGATACATGGAGACTGTTCCTTAACTTCAGGATACATGGAGAATGTTCCATAACTTCAGGATACATGAAGACTGTTCCTTAACTTCAAGAAAGATTTACTCGAAGTATAAACATATTGTCAGTAAACTATGAATATCTTTTTGGATGTTATTGGTTATGAAAGCTACCTTAATAATAACTTCAAAAGCAAATTGGTAACAATGAGTATAGATTCAAAATTTACTCGAAATGTTTCTCAAAAGAAAAATACACAAACCGTTAATTGATCAGAAAAAATTTACACTCATTTATGCGTTGGAAGTCGCAAACTGGAAGTTGGCTGTGACTTTGGATGTCGGCATTTTGATCTAAGAGTACGTTGTCATGCAAAGCTGGAGCAGCTGGAAGCAAGCTCATCCAGCTGGAGATCAGGATTATCAACATTGTAGTTTTTGTGCTGCCTACAACATATGGATTGCAGTGGCAAGTGTGGTGGTGTGGGCCTGCAGAACTGTAGTGCTGTAGCAACTGTGGTGGTGTGGGACTGCAAAACTGTAGTGCTGTAGCAAGTGTGGTGGTGTGGGACTGCAGAACTGTAGTGCTGTGGTGAGTGTGGTGGTGTGGGACTACAGAACTGTATTGCAGTGGTGAGTGTGGTGGTGTGGGACTGCAGAACTGTAGTGCTGTGGCAAGTGTGGTGGTGTGGGACAGCAGAACTGTAGTGCTGTGGCAAGTGTGGTGGTGTGGGACTGCAAAACTAGTGCTGAGGCGGTGTGGCACTGCGGAATTGTATTGCTCTAGCGAGTGTATTGATAGAGGAGTTGATGTGTGCGGTGGTTGGGCAGACTTTTAAAGTTTTGTGCCCCACACCTAACTTTAAGTTTACAAAATTAGCATTTTACTCTGCTAAAAGTTTTTGTTTACATTTAATCATTGCTTAACAATTCGAAGACAATTCGCACACCGCATGAAAAGATGTCTGAAGAAGTCAGTTCCTGCGGGTTGAGCAGCTCAAGGGCAGCGTGTGGGGGCCTGCTGTCCGCGACGCTCGACTGAACTGGAATAATTTATTCCAAATATGAGCTCATAGATGGGCCAAGTACATTAGAACATCACATTAAAATGCATACCTATGCCATTGTTTTAAAAATTAAATTTTCTTGGTACCTAATTTTACTGTAAAATACATGCGCTTTTCAAAATATGAAATTTCTAACTGAAACAAGATGTAGGAACTCTTCCTCCTCGATTTTACCGCTCCCCACTGCCTGAAATCAAGTAAGAAAGAATGACCAGGACTGGCAGTGGTCGTGGGATGCGGCCAACCCTGCGGAGACCGTAAAGCTCTCAGCGCCGCTACTTGGCGTCCGCACCATCAACAGGCGTCATAAAGTTCGCATAAATTCGCACTATCGCCCAAACTAAAAACCCCGCGACGTGCTAAACTGAAGCTCGTCTCCACTTTTTCTGGCCCTGGAGTGTGTCAGAAATCCTAACGAGTGTTGCGTTAGGTGGCTACCCAGTGTGGCGTTTGATGGCGACCCAGTGTTGCGTTAGGTGGCGACCCAGGGTTGCGTCAGGTGGTGACCCAGTGTTACGTTGATGATCTAGAGTTGAAAAAGAAAAAATGATCCGGAAATGATCTCTCAGCTTGAAAACTAAAGTATAATCGCAACAAAGTCCTTACATTATATTCATATCGTCTCGCCGCTGTTAAAAATGTGTTATTTTTCTTTCCTTTCTCTAACTAATTTGTACCTCGTAGACATCAGGACGTCACATGTAAGGATGCTAACTTGACAATTAGACCAACGGGTAAAATTTTACTCTCTATACTCGCATATTCCCCTAATGGAACTGGCAGAAGCTTTTCATATATATTTTCGTTTAAGAAAATATTTATTTGGTTTAAACCTTCCCTTTCTAGGCATGAATACACTAAATAAAAGCCCAAATGATTGATACAGTATAAGTCAAAAGCTCAAGACATAAAATGAAAACAATGTTGCTTTTACAACTGAATTCACTTCACTCTTGTTAGTTGCTCTCACTTCTTCTGATCCTGACTACCAAGTTTTCTGTTCATATTTTTCTAAAATGTTTTCAATATCAACTCGTGAAAAATCCCCGTAACAGCCTCACGTGACTATATTTTTCTGCAGAATCAATGCCCGGCATTATGTCTGTCGTCTGCTGCCTACATATATAAAGCAAAGCAAAACCAAGAGTTACGGCGGGCTGGAAAGACTGACGGACAGTCCCTGAGGAGCCTTTCCTCGGATGTTATCGCAATTTTAACAGCCCCCAAAACGACTTCTTCGAGCACCCGTGAAAGGCGCCTGACCTTCCGCTCGTCTCTCTTTCGATACTCGTAAAGCAGCCACAGCATCCAAAGCTCTCCAGTCTGCAGCCTTGTAACTGTTTTTCTGAAATTATGGAACGATATTATTAACTAATCTTATAACGTGTGCACCAAAATTTCGCAATAGTCAGACCAAGCAGAGGCTCGCTAGAGCTCACCGCTTCCAACGTGCGGGTTTTGTTGCATTTCCTTGCTTTAAAAATGCTTTAATTAGCAAGGCTGGTCAAATATGCGTCGTGAAGTGACGATTTAGTCCCTCCACTCTTTTGTCCACTTACTCCAACTACTCGATCCGACCACTACTCTGCTCACTTGCTTCTTTTGCTAATTCCTTCCACTCACTCAGTCCCCTATGCTCTCTCACTCACTCTGTCCATTCATTCCGTCAGTTCATCACAATTTTGTGATCTGCATAACTCTTTGATTAATTGTCTTATTCTGACATAAGAATACATCACTTTGCACTGTCTCCCTTAACCAACGAGTTAGTTTGTAGTTCCTGCCCGTACGAGCCCTCCTAATAGAAGCCTGAAGGTTATACATAATTGTATCATCATTGTAGAATTAAATGGTCATTAGATTTGTCAAAGGGTCATTTCACAAACCTTGTCAGTCTGGAAACTGAGGCCAAAAACCAGTTTCCACCGTCAGTTGTCCTTCATGTTTTCATTGAAATGATTAGGGCACCGAAGACATCGTAACTTTTGTGTTAGCAACAATAGTTGCGTGATTATATGGAACTACGCTCGGGTGCCCCGGCTCTATTGTCTCTCTGAGCAGCTGAATGAACAAATTATCTTGTGTCCGAAGGTGAGCCATGGAGTTCATTAGCAAACTTTTTTGACCTTGGTCCAGATTAACGAAGCGTTGACGGCACCATTGGTAATGGCTTGTTCTATTGAATTCTCGCCGTACTTTTGTGCGATTGTTGGAGTCTGCTCAGTGCCTCACTCTCTTCAAGCACTGCGAACTTTAGATTTTGAGCGCGAGTAGTAGATATTTCTACGTGAAAGTTCATGCTATTGCTTTTCGAATTTTTTCGTTTGAGCCACATACGTAAGTATCACTATATAACTCAACAAGTCACCCAACACTGCACAAAAGTTAGTTCCCAGTGTACCTTCCAGTCTTTAAAATTGATTGCAGTAAGAGAATTAGACGACCTTAAGTAATTAACCCTCTATAAAATGCTACAGTATAGCATTTCTAATAATAAAAAACATTCTACGTCAGGAAAATGCATTTTCAGTATATTTTTAATAAATTCGATGCAGCCCTAATTTTGAAGTGACTCAACAGCAGGTAAAAGAATTCCTTTTAAAATAAATAGTTTTTCATAGTCTGAGAGAACTGTTATCTATTAGGGCGCACTCCCATCAGCCTACAGGTGGATCGCAAACTATAGAAACAATAACTATGACAAACACCGTAGCGTTCGTTATCATTTCGTATGTAAAATTAAGTGAAATTGTTGTGCTGTACAACACTTGAACGTTAAAAGCATGTGCCGCTAAAATTATAGTTTCCTCCACTGCTGTGGTGGATACGGCACCGACCCTACATACTGCAACATTCAAAAAAAGTAGCAAGCGTCTACAAATCTGCAAACATCGAGGAAGAATATCGAAGCAACACAAGCCAGCTAGTCAGCAGTACTTGCAACAGCACCTGCAGCAATACAAGCAATGTCAAGTCATCCAGAGTAGCAGAATGGACAATTTAACGTTCTGGGAGACTGAGCTAACCAGGAACACTCGGCCGACTGCTCTCCTCCGAAATTCCACACAAAAATGCGCGAGCAACAGTCATTATGAGTCATGCACTGGCGCCTGCGCTGACGTTCAATTGGTGTCCGATAGACTGATGCATTTCACTGAAACTGTTTCGCTGCCGCTGGTAGTCGTAGCCGTTGTGGACTGAAGCAGGAGCTTGAGCTTCACAGACGCTTGTAATCGTAGCTGTTGTGGACTGAAGCAGGAACTTCAGCTTCACAGATGCTTGTAATCGTGACCGTTGTTAGCTGAAGCAGGAAGAGAGAAGAATTGCAAATTTTCTTCACATTCAAGATTATTTCATGGAATAATTGATGAAAACTAAAATTACGGTAGTTATGAATAATCACCAAAGCTTATAGGAAATTATGCTCACGATCGTAGAAACAGGTACGATTTTAATGCCGAGTTAATAATTCGTTATCATTTTCTTTATCTCTTAAAAGTTTCTTCTGACTCAAATAAGATACTGACAGAAGATAACTCGGGTGCATTAGTAGGCCCAAGTACTTGGAAAATTTGCTGGTGGAGATTTTTAAAGTTCTAAAATAATTAATAAAAAAGGGTAAACTGTTTCTCACATGAATGGTATTATTGAAAATTTAAACATGCTGAACCAGCACATTGATCCAGATATTTTGGTGGAGTGGCATAAAGCGTACAGCGTACTGTGTACAATGCACAGTGTATAAGGTTTAGCGCTCAGTGGACTGCGTACAGTGTACAGAACACAGTACATAATGTGCAGTATACAGTGTACAGTGTGCAGCAGTTACCGTACAATGTGCTTCATACAGTGTACATTAAATAGTGTAAATTGTACAGTTTACAGTACACAGTGTACAGTGCACAGCGTACAGCGTATAGTGTACAGAATACTGTTTACAGTTCACATTGGACAGTGTACAGCGTGCAACGTAGGCCAAATTTTTCATGTGGAGTCGGGGCACGGAACGGAAAAGCAGCAGTTTGTAAGGGAGGTTGTAAGTTCGAATGTTTCTAAAATAAGAAACTTATAAGGTGGTTATGCTTAACAAGGAGGCTCTTGTTAAAAATAATTAGGATGCTTTGCTTGCAACTAAGGCCGCCTCAAAATATTTACTGGTGAGTTCGTGTGCTGCAAGATCCATACCGTTAACTTTTGCTTGTATTGATATAATAGGGAATGAAATTCGCATGAAGTTCTAATCGAGTGTTTCAGATGAGTAGCGAGAGGTGAGTACTTTTTTAGTTTGCTCTTTAGTTTTGAAATTTACCACGGTCTGATAAGTTCTACTCTGTGGAGATAGAGTTTTTTCAAGTACTCTATTGCAATTTTGCTGCAGGGAGCTCGAGCACACACAAGACATCGGCTCTGAGTAAAGCACCGTGCGGCCGCGTGGCTTCTCAGAGGAAATGTGTGTTATTTATTGAGCCATTCTTCTGGATTGTCTCCGCATGTTTTCCAAGTCATATCTTCTGCAAAATGGCGTGTTCAAACGACCTGCTATTTTTCCTTCACCTCCTATGGACGTTGAAACTTGCGAGTTGATTTTCTATTTCGATAGAAGGTGCGCAGCGGCTCGTTCATCGTCATTGTCTTGCTGAGGTCTTCAGGTCTATTCCAAAGCTCTCGTATTTTTCCTGTAGTTGAGGATCATAAAATCATCATGGCTTACATTGTTTATAGTTGAATTTATTAAGTTTAAGCTGTTCAAGAATTTTCGGGAAACTTGAAGAAGCCATATTTTGAATATCTATTGCAGACAGGAAATGTCTTGACATACTGTACTTCATTATGGTTTGTGTCAGGTTGCACGTGACATAAATTTCACATAACTAGTTTGTGGTTTGAACAGCCCTTACAACTTTACCCAAACATTTTTGCCTCGTGACTGATGCTCATACGCTAATTAAGAATGACATCAGTGCCTAAGTTGTGCATAAAATGTCACATCAATGCCTGTTTCGATCATAATCTTGGGCCATAAAGAGTTAATTAGGTCGCCTGAACACGCAACAGGGGTCATAAAAGCGCTTCAGACGTTCTTATAAAACCTAAGACCAGCACTTAAACTTTCTGGAAGCGCCACATCATCAAGAGATTAGCAGCAACATTTGCTTGCCAGGGACGGACTTGAGAGAGACACACCTGCCTCGCTGGCCTCTGTTGTAGCAGTGCATGCTCGCTCTGATGAACTTTGGCTCTGGCACTTGGAGTTTGAGTTCAAACCGTTGGGAAAATGTAACACTGTATCGCTGTTTATGGATGAATTACTAATATTGCATTTGTATGACTTCCATGCTAAAGGGAGGTACGTTGTATTTTATCACACGTCAGCAGAGTGCTAACTTCTGATTAAGAATTCTTCAACACTTAACAGCTGAAAGTACGGTTCGAATCGTCGAAGAACATTTGCTCAAAAATTTAACTATGAATCATTATCAAAATCCAAATCATGAGAGTATCATTTTTGTATAAAAACAAATTTAACCATAATCCAGTCTTTTTTGGGTGAATTTATTTCTTAGCGATTCCAGTTATAATCTTCTTCCAGTGTTGCTATAGGTACGTCTGCAGCGTTATATTCGAACGCTATAATCCTGGTTTTATATTTCTAGTGTGCACTCTATGCATTATATTCGTTGCCAGCTATTTGGGGCCTCCAGAGACTCAGTAAATGTACATTTCTCGTGCGTTCAATTTAACACAATAATTAAAATAATCAGCTTCGTCCTCTGCTTGATACTTGATGGGCGCAAAGCTTCAGTGTAATAATTCAAACCGACTTCCCGTGACAATAGCTCACTTGGTCGCTATCCACCGATAACTTTGCTAGGAATCCTCCAGCTCATAAAATGTTCTCTGGATGTCCATGCACTGCAACGTCGCTCCCTAGCAGCCCCTACAGCCCTTCCCTGTGCGCCTTCGTGCAGGCACTAAAGCTTGCCGAGCATGAAAATCAATTGCATAAAAATTCTCTCGCTGTCTCCCGGTTGTAAGGTTTTTTGTTGTGAATGCTGCGTTCTTTCGAGCTCGTTGCTTTCGATATCAAGTTATTTTTTGGGGTGTCGTCTCCGGTCTCGAGGAGTCGTTTGCCCTCCTTTGGCTTTTGATTTAATGCTTAAAAAAGTCATTGCGACAAATTTGTGTTGGCGCTCGAGAACAGTAGCTTAGGGATTTTTCTGCAGGCTTCCATACGGCTCTTCCGACTCGGTGCTCGCAGAGGTCATGCGCGTCTTCAGACTAGGTCCAATGTTTCTTTTTGTTTAGAACAGAAACTGAAGACACAATTTGGTTTTGTGAACAGTGAGGTTAGTTATTGTGGCTCTATAGTGTACATCATTCGTTCTACTGGTAACGATTATTGAGACATCTACAATACAATGTACTATTATCAGAATTCACACTCCATTTCTTTCTTCAAAACGTGACTGTGAAATCTTCCATGGTGGCCTAAGTTTTCCAAGCAGGCAGTTTCTTCTGCTTCCTTTTCTACAACATTTTTATATGAAGCACTGAGACTACTTGTTCGTTTGTCTTAGTTTATTTTTATAAGCGAAACCTAATTAGGTGCTTATGTCTTGTAAAATTATCCATATAAATCCATATGGAGGACAGTGAATAAAAGAAAAGTACGTTCCTGGTCGCTGAATAGTCGCATCCTTTATGAGGTGGAATGGGAAAACCATACAATGCTACGGTAATTTTCAGAAAGACAGTGCATACAAATATTGATAACTGTTGGGTGATGCATGAAAACTATGTATACTAAGCTTGAAATGCTATTTTTTCATTGCTATTTCATCAGATGCTTCTTGATTTCCTTCAATTGAACCTGATAAGGCAGGTGCTCTCTGAACATCAAAGTCATAACGTCACGTAAACATATACATACGCACTTGGAAAATCATATTAGTTGATTTTCGTCCATCCCAGTTACAGAATATTTGTTTCATGCATGGGCATCACTGGACTAGCCTGTTAACAACGCTGACGGAGGGGTAAAGACCCACCATCTCAACTGCTCTCGTCCTCAGCTCCCCCTGATATGCCCCTCACAGCTCCGTTTGAGGTCCTGGAGAATCCCACCCGAATGCCTGTAACTCGCCAATCTCCGGTCCGTGTCTTCCAGAACTTCCTGTCAAGCCCTGGAACGTTCCAGCTTCCAACTTTTGCTCGACTGGATCCCTACAAACAAGGCTATAAACAGCCTACCACTCTTTGTTGCCGGGCTGTGCGTACGTGTTGCACAACCTCTCGGCGCTGTGCACAGCTTTCTATGGTCTTGTGTTGCTCTGAATCTCTGTGCGTTGCTCTGAATCTCTGCGTGTTACTCTGAATCTCTGCATGTTACTCTGAATCTCTACGTGTTGCTTTGAATCTCTGCGTGTTGTTCTGAATATCTGCATGTTACTCTGAATCTCTGCGTGGTATTCTGAATCTCTGCGTGTTACTCTGAATCTCTGCATGTTACTCTGAATCTCTGCGTGTTGCTCTGAATCGCTGCGTGTTGTTCTGAACCTCTACGTGGTGCTCTGAATCTGTGCGTGTTGCTCTGAATCTCTGCGTGGTGCTCTGAATCTCTGCATGGTACGCTTTCAATAATAACATGTTACCTCTACACGTTGATAGGAAGGCGTCAAGGGAACGTATTTTTTAACATATGCATCTCAAAATCTGTTGTGGCGATCATTAGTGACAAAGTGTAGATGTTATATACGTTTCCTAAGCATTCTCATCGTAGAGTAAATTCACAGATTCGTGTGGGTGAGAATGTGAAAAATCTAAGCACATATTTCATAAATAAGAGAATTGTGCTCGCAAAGAAAATCATCCTCGTAATCCTCATTGATTTAGATGAACTCCCTTCCACCATCATCATCATCATCACATAGAATGCGTTGAGTATCTTTATTTTTTTTCGTTTTATGTTGCCTTCACTGATCATTCATTACAATTGCCTTAACGTCAGTCATGCAAACTTCAGAATATTGCCCGTCCCGACTTTAGTCATTGCAGCAGACTGGCCAAGGTGTTTCCGCCATTTCTTTTTTGAGACAGTCCGAGATTTGTCCCAATTTCAACTTTAATTTTTAATAGAAGGTCTCGCGCCGCACAACCAGCAGACGACCGGCAAAGAATGTATTTCTCCCCGTACTTGGATTCTTTATTTCACTTTTCACTCGTGTTCTTAAGTTTCCTTGCTTTGAGAAAGTCCCTCATAAAGTTTTAGATAATTTGTAGGCAAGTAGCTATTTTCGAAGTTGTTTCCTCAAACACAATTTAAATATATTCAATTTTTCAGACGCTCATTCATATTTGTGGGTGTAATAATCCCAGTTTTCACCTGTTATAAGGTGCACGACAGTTTTGAGCACCAGCTACTCAGAAAGGCGACTATCACTGGGTGAAAGGAGGGGCTGTTCATCGTTATTAGCAGCTAGAGAAGAGTATAAATCGTTAAGAGGTGCATCCGCTCGATTGCCCAGATAATCCTAGAAAGAAAACCATTAACCACATCGGATCAGCGGACGTTGATTGCGTCGTCAGCGTTTGCGAGAGACTGCTGTGAGTGGTCATTAGTATGCGGCGGGCGCCCGCTGGACGGACCAGCTTTCTAGGCACGCGTCGTATCGTGGATACGCTCCAGGTTCTCCTCATCACATCACGAACATAAACACTGAAACTCAGCAATGTATCAAATTTGTCGATACAGTTGACTTATTTTTTCTTCTTCCTTCTATTTTCACTTGTTTTCCATGCTTCATTTTCGTTTGAACGGAAATGAAGGACGCCTCATATTGTGTCCTCACATTCACCTACCAACTTCGTAGGACTTTTCAGCTCCATGCTCACAAGGTGTCTGAAAGTTTTCAGGACTCAGAGTCATCGATGATTAAAAAGAAAATTCTCGCAGATGATTCGCAGGAATTTTCACTTCTACTTGGCGGACAAGTGCTGGTACTGCTTTGATTACTTTCAAAAGTAAGAAAATTAAAGTTTTTTCAATTAAAATTGTAATACAACTAGCTAATATGCAATATCAGGACATGTAAATGCATAACTTCGTATTCACTCTGGCTAAACACACTTAATGGGTATTTCCTTTTGGTTGATGTTTCTCATAACATTTGGTTATGCATGTCACACGAGTGCTGATATTTAACTCAGCCAGGTGACAGCACCGACAAAGGAAGGATAAAGGCTAAGGAACTAATGTTTTTGGAGAATTTATACTAGGCCCCTGCTGTAAGTCATAAGTTCATTCAAAACAAGCAGGAAGTTGGAGGAACCAATGTATGGCTGTGGAATCAGACGATGGTACATGAGTCCTATTTGTCCCAATTGTGACGCATGGACTGTTCACTGAGCTTCCGACTCCTGTGTTGCAGATTCCATTCCTAGCGCTGGCTCAACGATTCTTTAATGGCAAGTAGTAGGTGCCAGAAAGTTTAGCCTGTGTACTTAATGGGGACGAAAAGTTGGGTGCGAGAGAGCTAAGAATCATTTCGTTTTGCAGTAATGTATTTCTATTTAAAAAGGAAAAGAATTCTGAAAAGAGGAAAAGATGTCAGGGCATAATATGGTTTTAAGTGTATGGAATTCGAAAAAAATATTTGTTCATCATACTATAAAAATTTGAAGTTCATGATGTTTTCTCCTTTGATGCAGTTAATGAAAACTGGATTGAAGTTCTTGCCGACGAGTTCAAGCTTTCCAAGAAGGTAAACCGTTAACTTATGCTTCTATGTATTTTCATTACAGTAACACGTTATAAAACACATTGAACTATAACAATCATGGAATGTTTTCATCTTAAACATTTAGTTGTTTCGCTTACGAGACCAAAATCGTAACTGTGTGTTAATACATTAAAAGAAACTAATTTCATGTCTCTAATTTTTAAGCATTTTTACTCGTAGTTGTTACCAATTCCTCTATTGTGTTATTTATTATTGAAAATGTTAGACCCTAAAAAAACAAAATTTTAATTTCCTGAAACATCCTCAACACCAATCACTAGGAAAAAATCTATTCTATACTATGAAAATCTAACGAAGAATAATTTGTAAGATTTTTCCTCCTCTACAGCGCACCCAAGCGACACTTCAGAAGTTGCTAGAGCTCGTCACGCTTTCGTTGCGTCCGCACCGTGCGAGGCCATCTTGAAATTCAGCGCAGCAACGAACGCTCAAAATTTGGCATCACATAAACACGTAAAAAACTGAAGCCATCGTATCTGAGAGTATTATAAGTTGGCGGTGTTGGGTCGGTGTTTGCATGTAGCCTGGATACGCGTGTATCCATAAAAACTTACGACTCGATTGAGGATTCTCGGCGGGACTGAGAGAGATTGGCTCCGAGTTAAACTGAGATCAGCGCTGAGATTTTTGAGGCACCTCTCGGGGCTCTGTTGAGGCTCTTATGAGAGCAGTTTAGAAAAGTCTAGTGGCTGAAAACCTGAGGGCTGATTTTAGAGTTTATCTAAGAAACGTCTACTTACTTTTTTACATTAATCAGAATATTTTTGAAGTACAAGGTGTCCCAGCGTTACGGGTCCCCTAAAGAAACAGCTAATTCTTGAACATTGATGCGCTTTTTTGACCAAGCTATGCATAAACGGATTGATGTATTTCAACCATTGTATTGTAGTTACTACAATAAAAACTCAATTTTTGAGTTGCATCAGTTTTTTATCGGGTCCCGTAATGCTGGGACACCCTGTACCTCGATACAAACTCTATTAAAGAATGAGTGATCTTAGCAGTACTTTTACAATGGACACTCAGTTTTTATTTATGAGTTAGATTTGCTTTTGGCAGCGTACGACATTAAAGAAATGTGATCCAGTCGGTGAGACAAGATTCTCAAAGATAAAGCAAAAAATAATGACAAATAAAAAAATTCCGTATTACCTTTTGGGTGTCTTACAATAATAAAAATTTCCCAAAATGGGAATGGAGAAGGAGTACCAACTCAGCTATGAGGCCGAAGGCTCGCTGGAGGACAGCTTCTACTAGTACTAAAATGAGCAGGTAATGGAAATGTGCAAGTATTGTTGATGAGCAGTTAATGTTGATGTGCAGTTAATGTTGATGTGCAGTTAATGTTGATGTCTAGTTAATGTTGATGTGCAGTTAATGTTGATGTGCAGTTAATGTTGATGTGCAGATAATGTTGATGTGCAGGTAATGTTGATGTGCAGTTAGTGTTGATGTGCAGTTAATGTTGATGTGCATTTAATGTTGATGTGCAGTTAATGTTGATGTGCAGTTAATGTTGATGTGTAGTTAATGTTGATGTGCAGTTAATGTTGATGTGCAGTTAATGTTGATGTGCAGATAATGTTGATGTGCAGGTAATG